>JAJQWJ010000006.1:17266505-17274005 GCA_023637945.1 Phaethornis superciliosus | reverse complement strand
TTTCATTCCCCAGGGCTGTCTCCATCTGGCACCTATCATCAGAATGAAATTCCCTTAAAGCAAAAAATAAAAAAAAAAAAAAAAAAGAAAAAAAAGAAAAAAAAGAAAAAAAAAAGAAAAAAGGAAGCTGATGATAGTACAATACACATACACTTTCAGTGTTCTAAAATCCCTTTAAATGTAATGCAGTTTGATAATTTATAGTTAATGAAATAAATAGTCCTAATCACCTATGATGGGCTGGATTAGCACTGTGTTTGAGTCCTGCCATGTTATTGCCTGTTAAGTGTCTGGTCCTGGATGGGAGCAGTCAGCACAGACACTGGATGTGCAAAATCATTCCCACAGACAGCTTATGGACCTGTGCAATAGCCTGACTGTAAAAAGCCTTACCTGTCTGACCCGTGCAGATGAGCATCACCAGCACCATTACAGGTGGCACTGATGAGGCCCCAGACTACAACCTCACTGTGCTAGGAGCTGTACAGACACAGAACAGACAGCTTTCTGATAGCTGACCTCCTGCTGCCGGTGTGACCTATTCAGACTGGAAACATCAGGATACAGCAGCATGAGGACTTGGGGAACAAACATGGAAGTGGATTTTTAATTGTCTTGCAGCTCACTGAGCAATTTACCCCAGAAAAAAAATGTAACAAAATCAGAGAGACACCCTATCTACTTTACCTAGTGATAACTGGAGATGCTGAAGTGATTACAAATTAGGCAAGTTATTCAGAGTTATCATATACAATTCCCAGCTGAAAAGTAAGGACTATCTGAAACAAACTGCCTGGGAAAAGCCCCAACAGCTGGAAGCAGCAAACCTTTCACACAGAAGCAATATTTTTAGGCTTTTCCCAGTGTGACCATGAGTAAAATTGTTCACTGGAGGCAGACATTCCTTTTGGCCAGTTCTGCCTTTTCTGATCTCTGCCCCCTGCAGAGTTGAATCGATACCAAGTAATATCATCCTTTGTATCTCTGCTGTTTTGTGTATATAAAGAAGATAGAATTGTGTAATTTTGACAAGAACAAGGTTTTAGTCTGTGGTATGATGAATTAAACATAACTGACTTACAACAAGCCAAAAGCTTTAAGCAGCCAGGTCTGATCTGCTAGAAATCTCAGTTTATTAAGCATTGGTACTGTTCTACTCTAATGTGCAAAAGAAAAAGCCCATCCAGCTGCAATTAGAAGACTGATACATGAAAGACAAGTCAGTATCACCATATATTGGGGAAATAAGGGCTGCAATGCAATTTTATGTTACAGAAGAACAAAAATATCTTAAAACTATTTGTTTAAGTATAATAGTTTCTGCTTTTATGACTCAAAATTTAAAAGGACAACTGAAAGAAAAATTAAGTTTCATTTAAAGAGGCCACCAACAAGTTTTTCAAAAGACAAAAAGATTACCTATGGTTAGATATAATGTCTAGCTGAATGGTAATTAATTTGGAAAGCTATACAATAATGCACAGCAAAATTTAGGAGGGAGAAATCAAAGCAGGTTGGAAATACAAGAAGAGAGGTATGGGAAACAGTAAACGAGGTGTGAATTTGTAACAAGATGAAGACAAAAAATCAAGATGGTTTAAGACTACATAGGCTAATATGGTGACAGACTGAAATGATTCATTTATTTGGGAAGATGAGGCCTTCACCTGAAACTGAGACACAAAATGCAAATCGCTGAAGGAGGGGAAAAAATAAAAACTGAAAGATTTCAGAGAAAATCACTTGTGAGAGAGGCTGAAAAGAACATCATATTTGTGTACAAAAATGAAAGGAATGTACTTTAAATCCACTAAGAATTAAAATTACTTAAATGAGCAAGTAAAATTAAGAAAAACTTGTAGACTGAATATTACAAGAAACTGTATGAAATTATGTCCTGTGAGAAGTTACAGAGAGTTGTTGTGATTCTTCCAGATTAAGCTGTATGACTGAGAACAATCCCAGGCAAGACTTGGAATATGCAGGAAGACAAGTTAGTCCTTTCTCAAAGCCCTTTATCTGACATAGGAACACAGGTGATTAGGACTGCTACAGACATGTGATCAATGAAGCAGAAATCTTGACCTCAGAGCCCAGATCAAAGAGATCTGAAGAAAGTACTTGGGGAAATCAATAGAAGCAAGCAGAGATTTCTCCAGCCTACTTCACCTGTGCCTTGCTTTTTAGGAGACGGAGGGAGGGAAAGAGTACTGTAGAAGACCCACTCAAGGTCCAGTCCTCCAGCCATATTTTTAGTTTCTTCTTGTCTGTTCCCAAAGAACTTACAGGACCACAGTGAATACTGACCTGTCTAGAGTGCAACAGCGCTTCTCCTGGATGGTCACCCAGTAGTCATGGAAGAGTCAATTGAATTTGTACATAAAAATCAATTCTGTTTATGTATGTGTTTATCACAGTACATGGGGATCAAATGAAAGCAAGGGTAACTTTTCCTCATACCGATTTGGAATGCCTGATTTTTTTCATAAAATAAATACACATGCAACAGCTATTTTCACAAGATACCATGTATGTCTTGTATGCTGATACATACTTTTATATATATATATGTATACACACACACATATATGCTTAGAAACATACACTGGCTTTGGCCACTTGTAGGTGTATATATCCCTCCATAATGGACCTACTTAATGACACAGCTGTGGTAGAGACATACTTTGTATTTGATCCAGCACACAACTGTTGCAAGTTATCTACTCAATTTATCCTTATTTACCTTCATTATACATGGAAAGGAACTATATAACTATTTGATATATGTTCAAGAAAAATTGTACATTTCACTTCCTTTTATTAATTAGTGATGAAAGATGACAGACGTGCCCCCTGTATAGACTGTCATAAGACTGAAAAACTTGGTTGAAGAAAGAAAATATGAACTTATTCTTAGAAACAGTTTCTATTTCTAGAAAGAAAACAATAAAAGCTAATCCTTCAGGATTAACGATGGCAAAGGAATCCAGAACTTCAAGCCAAATTTAGCTCTACAGTAAACAGAGGCAGCTGAGCCTCACCTCCAAGATGAGGCTTGATGAGGCTCTGAGAAACTTGACCTAGGTGAGGGTGTCCCTGCTAACTACAAGGGGGTTGGACTAGAGGTCCCTTCCAGCACAAATTATTCTATGATTCTACTATTCTATGATGATTATTATCACTAGGAAAAAAATTAGCGTCTTGCAATAGCACAGGTTAATAGACGGAGGAGATGACAATACTAGGAAGAATCAAATACAGACATCTCAAAATCACCAGTAAATGGTCTCAGAATAAGTAAAAGTTCATTTATTTTGAATATTTGTACCAATGTTGCTGTCATCACTACTGTATCTTTTAAAGCTGGAATGAAAGCAAGTTTAACATAAGCATGTATACAGGTCTCCCTGATATTATCCCACCATGTAATGACTCCAAATATCTCTCCAAGATTAATGATTATCACATAATTCCAGAAAGTCAGCACTATATATGTAGAAATATATTGGCAATAAAACCCAGTCACTGTTGTGACTTTCCCCAGTTGGGGATTGCTCACTTTTCTTTGATTTCTAAAGGCTTCAGATCAATAACTGGAGTGACATTATTAACAGCTCCCTCAACACCTTGGCCAGCACTAATATTAAATCCATTATGCCTTCTGTTTGACATTTGCCGTACAGCAGAAAGTGCTGTAGATACAGTCAAACTGCCTTGGGAATGGGGTTGGATGCAGGGTTAGTGAGATGGCTTCCCTTGCCTGACTCTAAATTCAGATCATTGATAGAAACCTCAGCTATTCAGAAAACTATACCAGGCAGTAAATAATTCACTTGTCAAAGTGGGGGGAAAAAATCACTTTCATGCTGTTTTTGAAATACATTACCAAGGGTTCTTCAAAAAATATCTGACATGCCTTATTGTCATCACGTTTACCAAATTTAATAGGTATCACGACACACGTCACAGTGTTTCCAAATGAATGCTTTACATGTGAATGATGTTGGAAATAAGACAGTATATTGCTGTTTGGGCTGCAGTTTAAACTTCCATGGTAGGTTTTTCGAGGCATTTTTTGTACATAGTAGGCACCATGCAATAATATAGTTTGATCCGCCCGAAAAATAATTGTGGGTCACATTAATTGGCGAATCTCAGAGTGTTTTCATTGGTACAGCTTATATTTATGTTGATTTCTTCAGCATGTATTTCACACTCAGCTACTATGGAATTCCCTACACTGCAGCTCTGGCATTCTGGCTGGGCTACTACATTCAGGACAGAACATGTCATGGGAAGCTGTGTCTAGGATACCTTTAGGTTCCCTATTTGTGAGTGTTTAACAGAAGCTTACAGTAGCTAATGGCACCAGGCTTTTTTAATGTGACTCCTCTCCTGGCTGTACTTCTTTCACCACGAGCTGTGAACCTGAGATGTTCAGGGATGACTTTTCTAGGAACCGTAAGATCAGCCAGAAAGAAGTTTAAAGTTCTACTTTCAGCCTATCACTGATGGTGCACAAGAAAGGATAGAAAATGTTTGAGGCAGCTGTGGGCTGATGTGCTTTTACTTCAGGTTGACTCAGCGCTAAGGCTCTCTGACACTATGACTCCAGTAGACTCTTTCATTTGCTCTAAATGATTCTCCTAACTACATTGCCAGTATCTGTACAATTGGAATCTGCAAAGAGAAAGAAAATGTACTCTCTGCAAACACAGACGGAAGAAGCAAAAGGTGGTGGCACTAGCTGGCTGCCAGAAGAGAGAACAGCAGCTCAGCAGAATGCTCTTTGACCTCAGGGCAGCTTCTGACATCGAGCTTAGGAGAGAACTTTGCTTAATAGGAGAAAATAAGGCAACAGGAACAACAGGTTATGTACCATGTCCTCACCCACTGTGCCTTCATCAGAAGCTCTTGTGACAGCACTTCTGATGAAACCTTGCGGTCACAGAAGGCAGCCATCCCTGTGATGGGACTAACACTAACACATAGCGAGGTTGCAGCTACGTTTCCCTTTCCCATAATATGGGGTTTTCCTTCCCTGTTGCTTCTACAGATAGGGGACTATGACCCACAAATATCTGATTCCTGATGAGATGAATTAAAAGGTGTCTGCTTGCTAGGTCTCTCCAATCTTTCAGTATGAAGTTGCCAAGCATGGCATCTACTTCTCAGCAGCTGCAATTCACCGTTCAGCTTAACCACTATTGAAACCACCCCTGATTTCATCTTACCACTGACATCCTGACTGTGAATGAGACAATTGAAAAGTGACCAAGCTGCCCATGCTCTTCCTTCACCTTTGATGGCATAAATCTATGGCAGAGGTCAGGGTGTGTAAGTGGGGTGGGAACCTCTGAAGTGACTTCAACAAACTCCAGAAGCATAATCCTAATACAGCACACTTATCTGAATATGTGATTAAAGAAAGAAGTAAAACAAAACTTCAGGTGGCTGTGTCAGAGGTTCTGGGCCCTATCCTACTCCTTTGGGCTTTATTACATGTCCATACAATAAACACTTTCCCTATTAAAAGGAGTATTACAATATATAAAAGAGTGCTCAGACAGCTCTGAGCAGTAGAATCTGTCTACAGCTGTTTCTTCTGCAGATGTACCCGGACTTATGGTGAATTTTGCAATAGGGATGAGATCCATGCTGCTTTAGCACCACTGCTCAGGATACACAAATCAACAAATCTGAATCTGGCTTGGGTACATCAGCAGGTGCTGCAGCTCCAGAGGGACCTGGCATGATAGGCACACGTGAAGGTGTAGGGACAGGAAAAAAGCCCAACCTGCCAACAAATGGACTAATTCCAGCTGCAGAGAGAGCTGTTCATATTATATAACTTGAATAGAATTCTAGAAATGATGCAAAAATACTCGTATGTTTCCATTCCTGTATCCTTCTGCTGAAGACCATTGAGAATTCCAAATGAGAGAATTTGCATCTCTCATACCTTAACTGTAGGTGGAGAGGGCTTCAAAAATTTGTAAGAAATAACATTTCCTTCAGTCTAGCTCTGTTTGAGGGCATCTCTGCAAGGAAGTTCGGTGTTCAGTAAGGTGTTAATGTAATTTTACGTTTTTAATTTCCTTGGTTTTGAAGCCACCCAAGGAAACAATTTAATTGCTATGCATGTCATTGTTTGAATACTTCCAACTGGGCTTTCAGACTGTACTGAAATGGACAGAGTGGGAAAGAAGTGACTTCATTTCACTTGTAGTTTTTGGCTGCTAACAGCATCATTTTGCCAAAAAAGTCTTTTAATCTTTTTATTACTGATTACTCCTTCTGACCATAAGAGAGGTACCTCTTCTACCAAGTAGTAACTCAGAAAAAAAGTGTAAATTTTATTTACATTTCAAAATTTTACTTAATTGATCAATTCTTCAATTCCTCACGTCTAACTTGAGATCAGTTGTGAGAATTACAGTCAAAGAGATTTTTGATAACAGCTGTGAGGATGTGACCTTTAAGGGAAATGGATTTGCAACCTTTACTACACTGGATACTCCCAGGTCACTGCTTGAGTAACATTCTACTTTTCAACAGAGAGTTTAAGTGAAATGCTATAGATTGTACTTCAGGAATTCCACAGGTTAACCTGCTGTTGAAGTTATTCTTTGACCCAAGTTCTGTCTGATTTATTTTGTTAAGTTGTCTAAATCCTGCTGTACTATTGATTTCTCCCTTTAAAAGCTCTCACCCATTCAGTAAGCTCCAAGGACCCCTTGTCCCAGCTCAATTCATTCTAAAATGCAGCTGGGATATGTTACTCCTGACATCAGTCTCAGAGCTACTAAGCGATGTTAGAGATATAAGATGGTTTTAGGAACAGAAAGGGAAATGTTTCTTTACTATGGAGAAATAAACAGTAGTTCTTAAAACCCTTGGATAACTGTTTTGCCTAAATAGATTTTTTTTTCCTTATTCTGTTGTTCCTTGAAGACAGCTGGTTTTTCATTTACTGGGCACTTAACAGTAACTACATCAAATTTATTAAAAGGACAGTGTTGCCATTATAATTCTGAGCCTGCAGAACTATTACAGCTAATGAAAAGAAACAAGTAGATATGTACAGAAAAAGTAAATTAGCCATCCAGGCAGCATGATCCAGAGGTTCTCTTCTCACAACAGGAGTCTGCGAGATAGGTTCTACACCAAGGCTTTCAAATTACCTTAATATCTTCACTGTTAATATTAAGCTGAATTGAAGGTTTCAGGGATTTCAGCCAAAGACCATATCCACTAAGGGGCCACCCTTGAAAACAGCTACTGACATGACTGAAGTTTTTTGTCAAACATGACTTCTGAAAATATGTCCTTAAACCTATTTTATTTTTTGTGTTTTGCTGTCTGGTAAATATATACCTTTAATTACCCCATTATCTTGAGATTAATTTCAGAGAAGAAAGTCTGCTGCATGAAGAAAAACACTTCTTATTATGGTGCAGTATCACTGTTTCTTAGGCCAGCTTAGTCAGTTATTTTCTT
>JAJQWJ010000006.1:17244005-17261505 GCA_023637945.1 Phaethornis superciliosus | reverse complement strand
ATTAACTATGTTTAAACTACAAAGTCCAAGTACCCATTTCAAATACAAATACTCACACATCCCATAGAGACGGGCAACAAGCAAAACTACCTCAGAACATGCTACATATAAAGTTATTAACCCTAAATATTTGAGGCAGCAAAGGCACAGTAAGAACTGGAGCTTTGCTTCACTCTCCACTCCACACCTGCCTGCTCCCAGCTCCCTGGAAAACAGTCATGGATCAAGGGCAGCCTGGGCAGAAGTGAAATGAGAAAGCACAAGTGTAGGAATAAACTGCTCTAACAGCAGATATACAGGAATGTATGGGCTTTATAGGGCAGGACATTTACCAGACACAGGCCTTACTTATCTTTACTTGTCTCAGGAAGACACTGACTTGCAGAGCTAACAGTAAAGTAAGGGAAATTCCAGCATACTATCTATGACAAGTACTTGAAAAAGAGAGATGGTAAGGTTCATGATCACTGTAGTTGAACTCATGGAAATAAAATCCTACTTGCTCAAGTTGGAATTTTGCATGCATTATGTTAAGGTATTTTAAACAAACCACAAGCAAGATGATTTTTTTGTATGAGATTTTTACCCATTCATTCAACAAGATGTTTCAAATAAAACTATGTTTTCAGGATATGAATTGGTTAATGACACCAGTGCTTTAAGCATGAAAGACGAAACAAGAATGCAATCATATATTCTTTTTCTGCATATGGGGTTATAAGAAGAGCTATGATGTAATTTGTTCCTACTGCCAATCTTCAGCTGAACTCAAGATCATTTAAAATGATGCTAAGACTTAGCTATACCATGGACTAGTATGGCAATAACAACAAAAACCCCTGAGAAAATCATTGCAGCCTTGGACAACAAAAATAGAGAGAAACCATGAACAACCCAATACACAGAAGTGGCAGTTTAATAGCGTGCTTCATTTCAGCCAGTAGACTAAAAAAGACAGAATCTAAGAGGAAATACCAGACTTTGAGAAGACCCTATATAATTGCACAGGTTGGGTCTTGTCATTAGCCACTTTACTCTCCCTCAGATTTACTGCTCTGGGAGTAAAGAAATCCTTGGCATGAGGTGCCAACTTCAGAGATTTTTTTCTCACCTTTCAAACGAGTTTATTTTGTACTCATTGGAAGTCAATTCGGTAGCACTCGCTGAGTTTTAGGCTTCTTTTTGCTGCTGAGAGCAGCCTTTTCAGGGTTTTACAGCTCAACAAAACACTAAGCACATGTTTAACATTAAACCTGTGCTGAAGTTTCCTCAATGGAATGCAAATGGGATGCAAATGAATGTTTCATTGTTTTGCGTAATACAGATGATCCCTGCACCTCTGAACTGTTCTGTTGCCATCTGCCACTTACAAAGAGATGTCAGTTTTCTATGATGCGGATTGGATCATTTTAAATTAGTCTCTGCAGAAAGAAAACAGTTCATTGAGAGGAATCAAAAGTGCCAAAATCCAGCTCTGCAAGTTGCTTGGACGGGTGTAAGAAAGTGGGAGAAAAGCCCAAGGTAGTCTAGCTGACAGTCCATCCACACAGCTTATACTTTACTTCCCATAATAATTTATAGAAACACAGCAAAATAAACAGCACTAAGAAGCTTGTGTTCCTATTATAATGTATAACCTCCCAGCACTTCATGTACAATAACACTTCCATAAAAATCAACCTGTATTACTTCTGCTTCTTTGTACAATACTTTGCATGAGCAAGAGCAGCAAGCGACAACACGTTCTCAAGTAACTGAGATTGATTATTGGTGCTTCAGCACATCCATAATCATGATGCATGCAGCACAGAGAGATGGAATTATTTTCATACACTGCCCTGATTGGTAGAAAAGAGTTTTTTTCTAACTGAGCTGAATATGTATAGGATGCATGCAATATGCTCTAGAGGAATGAGTAGTGTGCTAGCTGTCAAAAGGTCTCTAGCTATACTTGTGCCTCGCATGGCTCTGAGCAAGACAAGTCATGCATGCTGACTGCATTTGCTACTCTTCAGTCACAGTGGTCACCACTACAAAGAACATAAATTTACCAGTGGTTACCATTCTGTAGTACCAGAGATACTGTTGTTTTACTATTAACACACAATAGTGAGAATCTGAAAGAAGCATGAGAACAGAGTTGGGTGCATTCCGGAAAGCATGGCCATGGTACGTCTGGATTTTATTGTAGTAACATCAGTTTTACAGCTGGTTAGCTGTACTGACTTCAAAAGAATTGCTGCAGATTGTTACTAATGAAGTGACAGTGGAGTGTGGACCTCTATATCTGCTTATGGCAACAGGAAACTGCAGATCCTTTTGCAGATAAACTTGTTAGCTATTTCTTGTTTTTTTTCTTTTACAGTGTATTAGACAATACTTTTTTTCTTTTCCATACTATTTCCAAAAATCTCAGAAGAGTTAGCATTTTAAAGAAGTCATTGTTATGGCATAAAATCCTTGAAGCTATAAAAATATCTAGGACATTAGCATTTCATATTTGGTAACTTCACAGTTTGGCAGATAATGTAAGTATTTTGAAGTTCGACACTCTACTGAAGAAACAGAAACAAGGCTTAATTTGCCTTTTCAAACAAGCACATCAATAGCTTTTGCTATTCTCTCTGTACCAAGCAATACTGTCTGTGGAATTTTGCAAGAACAAATGTTAGTGCTACCATAAATCCCATTTCATTACATGGATAAATTGCATACTGAGGTTGTGGAAATGGACAGTGGACTGTAAACTCTCAAATGATTAATGAATAATTATGAAATCATTAATTAAATACTTTTTAAGGTGAAATACAGGGACAAACCCTCAGCAACAGGAAAAGCAGTCATATACTTATTCCATATTGATTTTTTTTGTATTAGGATTAAAACTGTAGATAGCTGAGTAAGCATGAACTTTGTGGTTATTTCACGTTTCTCTAGATACAAAGCTGCATGTAACCCAGCAAGGAATATTAGAAATGAAATCCAGAATGCAATATGACAGCTTCCCTTGTGCACTGCAATTTATAAAATGATATCCCAATAAGAGAGTGAAATGCAATGCATATGGTAACACAATTAGAATAAGTTTTTCTCTGAACTAATGGGTTCCCTCTTCAAAACTTTTTACATAGTATGGCATTCTACTGAATATTGGACTGCTTTGGCAGAAATACTGTTCTTTCCCTTTCCATCTTGCTTTAAAATGTAGTTCATTTGTATCAAGGACAGACACAAAACTTAAAAACTCTTCTGAATAAAGGTTTTTTTATACTAGCAGAGAGAGGATGAAAAAAAAAAGCTGCTGTTCAGCAGTGAAAATACATCTTTCAATTACTGCACACAGCAGCATGTAACTTATTTAGCACAGGATACTAAAAAAAAATCTAAGAAATTACAGCAATTTTCATTACACTATTGACATCAGTAGAGGCACCTTCAATTTAGTCCAGTGTAGGAATACAGAATGAGATTCAAATTTACCTTGCAGGAAACATTATAAGAGAAGTCTTTCCAAGTGTCTCCCCAAAGGCCAAGGTCAACTTTTCAAAAGCAGCCCTTGATTCTGGATGCTCAGATTGAGACAGCTTCTTTGAAAATTTGGTCATGGATATAAAACCCTTAATACCTTTATGTTAGACAGCTATCAACTAGAGATTTTTCCTGTTGGGATGGGGCATGGACTTTCAGCCTTCTGCAGCCTACATAAGGTGGCACCTAGCGTAACAGGAGCAAGTGTATGCAAGGCAGCTGACACTAGCACTGGGGTATTACACAGACATCTTTGGACACCTGCTTTTGCTCAGCTCAGCTCCAGTTTTTATTTTCACTTCATCTTGCACAGAGATTGCTCTTGGCAGTTCTTTGTGACCCTATATATCCTGAGAACAAAGAAATAAAGTTCTTTGTACTAGCCCCTGTGACTATATGTCAGGCTGGGAGAGGAGCCCTTCCCATGTCATTCACATGTCTTCTCTACTTCTCATTTTGAATTCTCTCTTTCCTTCAGTTTCCTTTTGTGTGTGCCCGGAAAATTCCATCCATTTTTCTTGTTACCCAGAACTGGAGATCCCTTGGATCCCTCCAGTTCTGAAAGCCACAAAATACCTATGTGGATGCAGGCATAGAAAAATACTATGACATTCAAGTGTATCAGCTGAAATGCTAGAGCAAAAGATAACTGACAAGATGTTTAGCTTCAATTTTATGAAAGATGCGGAAGATAGGAAAATAAGAGCTAATAGGAAAGCAAAGTCTGAAGCCGCAGAGAAAGGCAAGAATGATACATGATGCAAACATTTTTACACTGTATGCTAACAAATGCCTTCCTCTTAAAAGTGATTAGGCATATCGATCACTTTGGAATTAGAGTAAACTTTTAGATCTAACACACATTTTTGCATGATTCACAACTGTGCTGGTAGAGTGGCATATGTTGATTGTTCTGGCTCTTGTTACAGCTCTTCCTTCTATACTAAATTACCACTCTAGACCCTAAACACTGTGTATTATATAAATACATTGGGTTGTGTCTTTTTAATTATTTCAATTGGTTTACATTGGTCTTGGCTCTGTAACATTCCCTGCTGTGAGCATGCGTACATCTGTATGTCTGAATGAAGACAGATAATTCAGCCCATTTAGGCATCCTCTAGGTACCCTATATCCTGTCACATTTAGCACAAGCCTCACATTTCATATATCACTTCTTCTAAGGACAGCATTATATTTAAATTATGAGAGTCACTCTGTTAAGACATACTGATATTATGGGAGTTTTCCAACTTGATACTACATTTCCTACAGTATTATCTTATTGTCAGCAATCAGGGAGTCCTTTACAAACATCCTGGAGTATAATTTTCTCACCATAACTCTTTTCCTGAGCTACACTCGCAATGTTTGGAAGTGGAAATCACCTATTTGCTTCTGCTGTGGAATAAATTTCCATACTCCACAAAAATCCTTATTCTTGAAGAAGGAGTAAATCTAGCTTAGTACTCCATTTGTTTTCCAGCACTAAAACGAATGACCTTGTTTCAATTACATTTACAGTAAAAAATATAGCATTTACAGTATTTGAGTAAAGTGACTTTGGTTCTTTTATTTATGAGTATCGATTTCTGCATAAAGATAGCATTTCTGCTTTACTCTTATTTTTTTGGTAAATGAGCACTAATATTGGCACTTAGATGAGCCACAGCAGGCACTGCATAAAATACTGCTGAGGGTGTAAGGAAGACCTTGTCATAGTACTTAGCAACAGGAAGCCAACAAGGATGAGAGTGGAATATTTCTAACCTCAGAGGGTTAGCTCTTACTCACACTGATGTCCACAGGAGTTTTGTCATGAGAAATCAGCTTTTGGTCAGACTTTTTAAGACTAAGCTTTGGAGTTCTAAACCCAGAGTAAGCAGTGATTAAAAAATTCCCCCAAACATACGGACATGTAAGGATTGTAACTCCTAATCCTTTCTTTCTGACCACTTTCAGTTGCTTCAGGTTTTTATTTTCCATTTCTTTAATTACTAAAATATTAAAAGAACAGAAACAGCTACAGAGCAGCAGTATGTTAGGTGCCCCAACGCTATATGTGTAAAAAGCATTCTCAGGGTGGATCTAATGTTTTACTCCTGTGAATTGCAGCTGCTTACAAGATGCTAATACGTAAGGCTGTTTTCCCTCTGTTGTTGGTATCTGTCCACTAGAAACAGTGGTAATCACTCATCATGGTCTAGCTACCTCCCCAACCTCCACAATCTACATCCATAGATGGACCCACGTTACCCTCAAACACAAACCAGACAGACAGACCTGTGGGGATTTTAATTTGATCAGTTTTACACATGCAAAGAACAATATTGTGCTTATTATTTTTTCCTTTCCTCTGGAGTAGTCCAAATTGAGTAGGGTCAAGGTTAGTTATGGAGCTAAATCGAGTTACTTTCATTTGGGGAAAAAATTCTCAAGTGGTAAAGTATCCAAAAATCCAAAGCAGCAAATGCATAAATCAAGAAAAGTTATTGAACATTGAAGGTATATAGATGCCTTTGACTTCAATGGAACAGAATACAGAGAGCTTTTCATATTCAGAGCATTTTGTAGACTAACTGGAATAATTGCGCCATTATACTAAAATAATGCTTCTCTTAGACATTCAGAAATAGCTCAAACATTGCCTTGGATAGTGGGTCTTATTTAAGATGGGATATGTTTCCCAGGGCACTATTGTATTTTGTTTTATTATTATTTTTATTTTATTTTATAATGTAATGCTGTCTAAAAATGCCCTGGGAATGAAAAGCCTAGACAAAAATGAAATAAATGGTCCTCAGTTTTGTCTTTTCTAACACTGGCACAGGTGTGAACTGTCTCACTGGCTTACAGTGTATTTGTATATGTATTGATATAGGGTACGGACTACCCAAGAGTATGAATATCTACTTCTGTTGCAGTGGTTGAGTTCTGAAGCCAATTTAACCTGATCATCAATATAAATAAAGAAACAAACAAATCTGGCTTTGGAATAAGTTTTATCGAATACACTGCATGTTGTGATAGATTGGTTTGGGCTGGATGAGAAAGAAGTAGATCTATCTGCTGTGCCATCACTTAAAGGAAGAAGATCCCTGAGTGTGAGGCAGCAGATTGCTTCCTATTAAATGCTCAACTTTTAGAGATTCACAGAGTGACCTGGGAGAGTATATATTCTCCAAACTCTGACATTCCTGCTTGGTAGCCATGTTATTCTATTAGCATAGTGTCAGCAAACTGTATGTGTTGCTTTGAATTTCATCCATTATCCACTGTATTTACTATGAGCACAGTATCTCACAGAATCATTTATAGTACTGACTCGACCAAGTGAGAGAAAAGAAATGAAAGCAAAAAGCAAGAAAGCAGTAGCACATATCTACAGAAAGTCTTGGGGTGCTAGAAACTGTCCATTTTGCACAAAATTGATATGAGACACATCACTGGTAGTTAAAATGCTGCACTTATTTCATCTGATTCATCAGCTCATTTTCTAATGTCAATCTGAAAACATATTATGTGTCTTAGTAGCTTACCACACCCTTTCACTGAGCTTGAAAAATCTACAGAAAATCAAAATTACTACTAAAAAAAAAAAAGATGAAAACTTACTAAATGTAAAATTAGATTAAAAGTCAATCAAAATCCAACTGTGAATTTATCATTTCAATGAATTTCAATGAATGGTTTAAAATCTGTTCGAAATCTATTTGAAAATGAATATGTAATAATAGATATATCTCCTTTTCAAAGCCAGTACTGTCAGATGTATTCTGTGCATTATAATTCATGAACAGGGTAGATGACTATTTGAGAAGTATTAAAATGAGCTGACTTTTCAATACAAGTGTCTTGACAATAAGTTTTTCTATTCCTGGCAATTCAGAAATGTAGACAATTGTGCTAGAAAAATAATATGTATTGTAATATTCATTGTACAGTAGTAGTATAGTAAGTGGCAATTCTGGACATTACAAGAGACACAAGGATTATTTTCTGTGATTGCACAGAGAATACTTGGATTTCTTGTGAAGCTTTTTGCATTGGAAATGAGATTCATCAGTCTGAACAGGGCAGGGTTAGAGCCCTTAGCAACATGCTTATTTTGTAGAAGGTCACTCAATAATAACTTCCTCTGCCCTCCAAGCTTATTAAGACTGACTGGCATATATTAATGAAAACACCTGATTCTCCAACCATAAAACCCAGACAAAGACTTTATTTTAATATTAAGGAAGGAACCCTTAATTAGCAGGGTTTCAAAAATGTCAGCTTCTTCTATTAGCTGTTCTGGTCCATCAAAGCCATAATCCCTACTGTCAAATTTCATCACATGATAGACAGTTTGCTGGCTTTTTTTTTTTTTTTTTTTTTTTTAACTGATCATACTGACTGGAGCTTTTTATTTTGCCATCACCTTTAACAAGTTTGCATGCATTTTGTGGTTACATTGATGGTTTTACTCCTTTCAAAGTCTGCCTGTGTCAGCTAAAATAAGAAAAAATCTGAGGAAACATAAAATATTACATATTGATACTCAAGCATATAATTAAAGACTTTTGGTGAGAGTTCTCATTCATAATATTGATTCTTTTCTAGGACATGCAAATATTCTTCTGTGAAAACACGAATAAAAAACATTGTTCACAGATGAATTTCCATTTCAGGCATGTTAAGAGAAAAAAAAAAAGAACAAATGCTTGAAACATTGTGAATACTTTTAGAGATGCACATTCTTTTGGATTAACCAACTATATACCTGCATGCTACATGAAATTTGCTCAAGTAGATATTGCTTGCACTGCCCTTCACATGAGAGAGATCGGAACAAAGTTTACATGGAGTAAACATGTTAATTTTAGAAGGATTTATATTGAAGTTCATTAAGCATTTCATTGTTTATTGAAGGTCTATATTGGAGAAAAACCCACACTTGTAAACCACACACACTTTTAAACCTTGCCATCTAAATTCTCCCAAAAATTGCCTATTGATTTCTTAAAGCTGTATTCCCCAAAACTGCACATGGGTATTTAGCTCACCTATATTGGTTCTGTCTTACTTAACAATAAAAATAAAAATTATATAGAAATTGTAGCATAAAAATGAAGAAAAAACTCCCATGTTCATTCATGCCTAGTATGTCTTTGACTATTTCCTTTAAAAATTTTAGTTTTCTTTATTAATAACTTATTCAACACTGTATGTAAAAATGATGTAGTATAATAAGCCCTGCCGTTGAATATATAACTGAACCCAGATAATAATAAAGGAATTCCCAGCATTCTGGTAAAAGAAAGAATTGATGGAGTGGAAGAGTATGGGTAACATTTTGTATTTTAAAGTAGGAGAGAAGCAGTCTGAAAAAGGAGAACATGATATACAAGAGCTAACAAATTAGATTTACAGGCTTCTGCCAAGACCACGAGGCAGCATGAAAGCCAAAATCAGGATGGACATTGAAGAAATCTGAGAGATTTCTGTGAGAACATAAAGGAATTGAAGCAGAGTTTTCAGAAAAATAAAAATTTTAGAATCCTTATGGGTTGGTAATTAAAGAATGCAATAGTTATGTTTTCCTGTAGCCAAAATAAAAAAAAGTGAGACTGAAGCTGGATTAGGCAGGGGAGATTAAATCAATAAGGTAATAGACAACCAAACAATTGAGAGATGGGTACAGATGAAAGGACAAATTTTGAGTGGTTTCCGAACTAAAATACAATTGGATTTAGGGAGAGCCGACTAGTATAGTGGGCATTATGGAAGGCATGGAGATGAAACCATGATGGTGAATCTGGATACTGGTATGACAGTGAATTTTAATTTGTGAGAGAGACAGAAAGAAGAATTGATAAAAAATACTTTACATATGCACTTTTGCAGTTTTCATTATTATTGAAGAACAGACAGGAGGGAGAAAGTTCTGCAGCCTGAAAGATCAATACCAACTGCAAAGTTCTCAATTCTAAAGACAAAAGACACCTTTAGAGCTTGGCAGCATTTTTTGCACCTGAAGTTTTTTTAATATCTGCATGTTTCATTACCTAATACATGTTGGGAAATAGACCAAAAGCTCACTTCTGCTTGCACTAGGAAAGAAATGTAGAAAGAGGTTACTGAAATACAACTGCAAGGTTCAGCAAAGAGGGAAATACTGAGAGAACACAGAAAAATCCAGGACTCAAAATTACAGAGGAATATGGAAATCTTTGGAAGAGAGGACAGGGTAACTGAAAATGGAGCTGAACTCAAAAAAACATCAGCAGAACAGTGTGAAATTAAAAACTAATAAAGGAGATTCAGAGGAAGCAATCAGGAATATGACCACTGAGAAACAGAACTGCAAAAACCAAGAAAAAAGTGGAACTTCCATGATAGAATGATAAATGTAATACAGGCAATAAATCTAATAAAACAAGAATAGAAAAGATTTAGGTGTCCATTAGTTGACTTGCTCACTATACTTTGGCTATGCAACTGAGTCAATATTCTGTAAAAATAAATATCCTTCCTGCCTTAGGAAAATAATTTCAGTTCTTTAGACTGTGGAATTCTCTCCATTGCTAATAATTGCATAAAACTACATGTTAATCCAGTACCATTGTCTTTCTAGATGCAAAAAAATACAGTCTGATTGTGCATATCTGAACTAAGTGAGAAAACATTATAAAGGGTTGTATTTATTCTATTTAACCTTACTTAACTGCTTTCTAAGTGCCTATGTTTAGTGCAAGTGATAAGTTAGTTTTCTATGCTGAATTTACAGTTAATCACTCCATCCTTTTTTAATGGCTTTAACTGATTGTCAACATTTACTCATATGATTTTTCTCTCATGTAATTAATCTAGAAATGAAACCAACTATTGAGACTGCTAGGGTTCCTTGCTGTTTCGATGATGCAGCTAAGGACTGGAGTAACAGTGAAGAGCAACAAGATAATAAGGCCATCCGTAGAGCTGCCTCTGATCCAAACAGCAGAAACAAGAAGAGGATGGCACTACAAATGGTCTGTATCATACTTCAGGTATGACAGTGCCATAAACATCAGATGTGCTGTAATAAAGCTTTTAATGTCTGCTCGGGAAACTCCTTGGTGTTGCCTTGCTGCTGGAATTCAGATGGTAGCACAATAACTTGTATGTTTGACTGGCACTTCTTAAGCCTCTCCTCAGCATAACGTTGGCATCTTATTGTAAGTGGTATATTACACTGGGTGTACGATATGTGTTTTATATCAGACCACCCAGAATGGTGTATTTATGGACTAATGGTCCCTGGATACTGTAAGGGACAGGGATGCCTATCTGAGGAGCAGAAGGAGAAAAAAAAAAAATAAGAGCAGAAGGATAGCACAAGGATGCAAATAAATATAACAATTTTTCTGTCCCTACAAACTAGAGTGAGAAATTCTGGTTTTCTTTAGGCCAATATATTTTTGTGGGTTAGAATGGTCAGTTTTTCACTGACAGGCAAGAAAATTCAAACGCCTTCAGTAAGAAAAGAGTACTATAATTGACTGGAAAGTCAGCATTCTGGCAAAGAAAGCTATTATTTTTGTGTATAGTGTACACAATTAATACTACTGTATTTGGACAAATTTGTGCTAAAATAAAGCTGGGGCCTTTCCTTGCCAAAAAGAGTGCAATAGCAAGCCATCAGGACTTGCATCTTGGGAAAGGCAGGAAAACTAATATGCCACAGAAAAAAGAAAAAATATACTGCTTGAAAGAGGTGGAAAATCACTGATCGTTCAGTTTGACAATTTGTCCCTTGTTTTTTTCTGTTGCAGTGGGAAAGAACAAAAAGGCATTAAATCAGATCTTGAGGTAAGTATCTAGGAAGCATTCTGTAGTCCAAAAACTGCCCATAAGCAATATTTTTCTATGTGTACTGTCTCTACAGAAAAGTTTACATCTTACATTTCAGACTTTATAGGAGCTTAGATGTCCAGTTTGCATTGACTGTAGCACATGGTATGAAGCCCCAGTTATTAAATACATTGCTAAGGATATACAAATCTTCAATTTCACTTTTCAAAGTTGCTTTATATTTTTATGCTTCTCTGCAAAAGGCTCTTCACTAAACTGTAAAACTCCCCTGTAAGTATTTTTACACAGTGAACTCAGTTTCACACATAAGAACTCAGTTTTCAAAAGACAGTAGAAGCTTGGAGGCAGAAGGTGCACATGATGTGTCACCCTATCTATGATTTAATTCTCTTTCTGACACATAAAGCTCTCTTAATGGATTTTTTTTAGTATTTGAAGCTAAACAGACACACATACACAGAGTCTGCTTTGGAGATGAATTTGTGCATGAAGGAATCTTCATCTGCATTGTTATCAATTAAATTGCCATCAGTTCTGTAGGCACCTCTGGCAGGGTTCCAGGCTCCAAAGAGCTTGGATTGACTCGCAATCCCAGAATAAGGGTCAGACTGACTCTCACCTTTGCAGTACCGATAGAATCCCTATATAAATCACTTACTATATAAATATTTATTTATCAACAGTTGGCTAGTCAACAGCATGGTGTGGTCTGCACATATTTCATACAGCAGATGGTTTACATTTCCTGAACTCAAGGCAAAAGTCAACATTATGTGACACTCACTATTTAACAGGATTTTTTGATTTACTTATACATCATAATTTTCAGTTTCTGAAAAGCAAATCATTCAGTTCCTAGCTCAATGGAGGACTGTTCTTACATTCTTGTACTCACCCAAAGTCAAATGAAATTCTGAAATGAATTGAACAACAGTTCACCACACTGACATATTGTGATCTATCGCAAATTCAAGAGTACTTTGTTAGCATTATGTTATCTGTGCCAGCTTCAGAAAACTATTAGTTTCACTTTTTCTTTGTGTCTGTAACAGCTTCCTATCATCCTGATAAGTAGGCAGCCATTTCATTTCTCTCTGTGCAGACAGAGCTGTGAAGGAGAATTAGATTTCAACACTTACGTAACGGAGATTAATTGATTGATTAGATTATTAATTAAAATTTCCATTAAATTCTCTTTATAAAAAGCACAGGACTGTGGATCCCCAGGGTTTTTTCTAACCCTTGAAATCATAAACAAGAGATTGCATAACTAAACATTGTATCTTATCTTGTGAAGAATAATTAAGGCAGTGGGTGAATTGTTGTGAAGGAAAATATTTTTCCTTCAAATATTTTTTTTTTGTTTTTTTTCTCTTCAAACCATAGGAAAGATAAAGACAATTTTAGGTTCCCCCCTCTGCAACCTTTCCAACGAAGGAAAATCCACTAAAAGTAGCTTGGTTTAAACATATACACATACGCATGTATACCTGTTCGTGTGCATTTACAAATCTCTAGTTGAGGTTTGCATGCTATTCATTTTTAAGAACAGAAAAAGAAGTGAAAACATGATTTGAACTGATGTGGTGTACCCAGAACTTCCAGCCACATCATGTTTCAGAGATCTGTAGAAAAATAAAAACAGCAAGTGGCCTTTTAGGTAACCCATAATTAAAAGCAATTTTGAGCTGTCTTTTCAGGGAAGCTACCCAGGGGAAGTATTTGCTACCTGTTTGACCTTCACGATTGTGAGTCCTTGGCAGTGTCAGCGACCCGCTGAACTGAATTCAAAACTAATCTCTAACAGAAAAAGAGAAACAGAATTCATGCAAATCATATTAATTCCAACATTTCCCCAGTGAGCTGGGTATAAACTACAGCCTAATTAAATATTTTTTAACGATGTGAGTAATTTTTGCCAAGGGGCGGATTCAGGGGAAAATTTAATATGAGATCACAAAAGCTGTTCCCAGCGTTGATTCTGTAAATTAATGACTATCTGCCTTATGATAAAAACATGCTGCCAAGAATGAAAATGAAGTCAGCAAAGCTTGCTCTATTTGTCTAACAACCAAATAGACAAAATGCAAAACTTTAAAGGATATGTAAAATTTTCATTGTCTGTATGATGCATTCCTGATAAAGACACATGACACTGACAGCATAAGGCTGCTCTATATTATAAAAGACTATCACCTCTTATTAGTTATCACTAATATAGTGCTAGCTAGTGATATGAACTTCAGTGAGACAGTGCCAAGCAGCAGCATCAAGATCCTGAGAGGTATTTATTTATGTGTGGGTAGGATAATTTGCTGGGACCATTTCATAATCTGTCTGCCTCTAAGACACACTGAACACTGCAGACTCTGCAACTCAAGAGTTGCTCACAAGTATCCATCCATCTTCCCTAACACTTATCACTGTAGTATCTGGGCACCAATCTTAAGTGCTTGTCAAAAAGAAAATCTCATTAAACCAATGTTAATAGTTCTTTCAAATAATAAATGCACAAACATTAAAACTATGATCAAGAAAAACTGTATAAAGAGACAGGAATTATTGATGCATCAGTCTGGTCAGCTTTTTATCATGATTTGGAAATTAAACAGTAAGCCTTATGTGACTGAGAGGCTGCTTTATAATGTATAGTATTAGCTCAGCTATTGAAGATATTCAAATGCAAAATCCTCTGTTTAACTAATAGAAGATTCCTTGCTCTTTGTTCTTCTCGTGCTAACCTAACTTGTAACAAGACAGACAGTTAACACCAAGGAGTTACAAAGCATTGCCAAATGAGAGGTGACTAGGAATTTGGTAGCACCCTAGTCAAGAGGCCAACCCATTGTAAGGACTCTGCATCCCTATTTATTTAAATTTCTGCTAGTGCTGGCCATGAGACTGAATTTACAACTTTTCAATTAGAAGGTCATTCTGTGCTAACTAGCATGCCATTCCCTCATTATAATCATAAAATTAGCAAGAAAAGACTAGCATGAATAATATGAAGAAGCTACTCTAAAAGGTGAAGAGGTACTATTTTCTTGCCTCCTCAGAGGTGAGAATAAAGCTTGTTGTTTAGAAACAAATATTTTGCTTACACTGCATGAGTCTCTTAGGAAAGAAATACAATTTTTCTCTACTTCAGAACAAATAAATGGGTCACTTTCTGTAAATTAACCTTGAGAGATGAAAGGACAATTTATGACTGCTGAACAGTCCTAACTTAGGGCACTCCTTTATATGATGCTAAATGCATGTGAGATTTTAAGTTTCAAAGCACTGCAATAGGACTTACACATTTCTCACTTTGAGCTTAGTCATATTACCTCTTTTTGTAAACACAACCACATTATTTAAAGTTTTAAAAATAAAAACAAGAATTCAGAAAACCAGTTAATAAAAAATATATCTTTGGATATTGGTTAATTTGCTATCTGAAAACTGAGAATGTCATTGAGACTTCAGTGAGAACGCCATGCAAATTATGAGTCACTGCTGCAAAGAAGTGTCAACTGCCCAAAGGACAAGGACTGTTGTAATTCCCCCCCAAAACGTTTGGAGAAACCACTCAATCCATCAAATACAAGCCACAAAAAATTTTCACAGCATGCACAAATGGAGAAAAACACACAAAAATGGGATGCACTACAGGATTACAAAAATCTTAAAACCCCACGATTTAAAACATATTCTGTTCAGTTAGAATCCGTAAATTGTCTTAGTTTCAGTCTGAAAAGCACAGATCCTCTTTAAAGGAAAAAACATTAATTTTTGCACAAATCTGATAAAAAGTTGTAAGTCACTAAACCAGGAAAAGTAAGGTACAGAGGACAACTTAATTTTCAGGGGGAACGCTTTAAAAATGATTGTGAAACTGTTTAATGCTCACCATTCTCTGTGGTGTCCTGCTCTACACACAGGCCATGTTTTTTCCAAGAACTTTGCTTTCTTCTAGACGAACTGTCACTGTACTCAGCAGCCACTGATAAACACACACATCCAGCCAGAGGCAGTCCTGACCTGCTGTTTTGGCTGACCTTTTTGAGTAGTAAAAAGAAAGGCTCTTTTACCCAAATTGAGAGGTTTGAGGCCCTTTTCTAATGCAGTCCAACTGAACATGTTTCTTGTTCTGCCCTCACCTGTTTTATTTGGCAAAAATGGAGACATTCATTAAGGGGTTTTGTTGTACATGAGAAAGAGTCAGAAACTTAATTATGGCTCTTCACAAAAGAAAGTTGGAGTAGAACATGAAGTTCAAGCTTCCAAAGCTTTCACCAGCAATTCTCCTCTTAGGAGAAACCAACTTGCAGAAGGTAAACAAAAGGAAGTCTAATAATTTATTTCCTATATGTATTGAACAGGATCTTATGAATACCTTCAGACTGTAATAGCACATGAAATGAGAGTTGATGATGTAGGAAGGTACAGAGGGGAAGGAAGAAATCTTGTGGTGTCTTAACTACAGTTTTTATATGACACAGCTGCAGCTGGAATCATGAAATAGTAGAGAATTTCATCTTTCCTCTAAAGATGGAGAAAGTTTCTAGCCCATGTTTCTAAGGAAGATGACAACTTCAAAATCCAGAAAGCAAATAAAAAAATATTTACATTTTTTATACTTAAGGCAAGCTTTTTTTTTCCCCCCTAACTCATTATCCTTTCATGCTTCAAGTTACTGGCAAGAGCTCCGTTTTGTTGAGATCTTAAAGGGCCTGATCCACTTCTCACCGGTGCTAGCAGATGACAGTTTTTGATATACTTAGATCACAAATCACATCGATAGAACACTCTACGAGGGTGATAATGAAGAGTATAGAGATTGAATAATTTTTTTACTGGAACTTTGTTCCATAGTAAAGCTTTAAACACATCTTGTGCCATGTGGTTGTAACAATTCATCAACATTTGCTAGATTTTTTGTGTGCAAGCAGAGTATTTCTACAAATTGTCTGGTGCTTTCCACTTTCAGTTTGTTTATGAAATGGGATTTTGAAACACTACCATCAGACTTCTTGATACATCAGAGTGAAATTCTATAGTGTCTAGGAAGCATAAAAAGCTTTTTTAAAGATTCAGAGCTGAGATGTGCACTATTGTATTGTGGCTGTAGGTTCCACTCAATTCTAGACACCAACCTCTTTTCCCTTATCTGTTCTTTATTAGGCAGATTTTGGCTTCTGGATGAGTGGGTAGAATCTACAGCAGCTGCAGTAACAATCAGTCTCAAACCCTGCATATTTAAACAGCACATCCTACTAAATGCAGCTATTTATTATGATTAATAAAACAGTATATTGGTAATGTCTCAAAGTCCTACCTGATTAAGTTTCTTCTTCAGGAAGAAGAAACTCCACTTTTCAGAGTTTTGACACTCATTACTTATACCCTTACCTTAACTAGTAAGATATACATCTGTTTTGTTAAAGCTTATTTAAAAAGGAATATATTCATATTTACAGTAGTGTCATCTTAATGCATAGCAAACTACTTCTAGGTCTTCAAAACACTATTTTGAGAATGTGTGTGCCTAAAAAGTAGGACTTTTGAAAGGCCTAAATTACATCAAAAATCACTTTAAATAAGTATCATTAAATTGCCCATCTACTGAGTCTCTTTGAGATAAACTGGAGTTTTCAAATCACATACGCACATGTTTTTTCATTTTGAGAGTAACAATTTTTCAGGAGTTTCTTTCTTTCCCCTCCACCCTCCCAAATAATTAATAACTTCTTGTGGCTTCTGAAAAAAGTTGCAGATCAAGATTTCAGTAGCTGTGTTATAAGTCTACTCCAGAAGGCCCAAATTCAATCAATTCAATTCATCAGCTTTCAGAACTGGTTGAATGCCCTCTTAACACTGCAAGGGAACTGAATATAAATTCTCTGAATAGAATCATTGTGTTAGGAGCGCTTTGGGCTAACATGAGGAGTTTACAGTTTGCCTTGAGAAAAAGAACAGAATAATTACAATGGACTCATATATTTATGACTGCAGCTTCAGAAAAGCTGCAGATGCCCATATATATAATGAAGTAGAAGAAAAAAATTAATCCAGATTTTGTCATTGACTAACACTATCATTAATAATTCAAGTTGTGTATGAATATTATATGCATAGTATTTAATACCAAAACAAA
>JAJQWJ010000006.1:17189005-17239005 GCA_023637945.1 Phaethornis superciliosus | reverse complement strand
TTGCTTTCCTCCTTGCTGAAGTATCAGTTTTACACTAACAATGCAAAAGCCAAAAATTAGAAGTCAAAGAATATATAGATTTTACTAAAATATGAAATTCCATCCAGTGCAAATATGAGTCAGTGCAATGAGCTGCTAGAATAAAATGCAAGTGAAAGACCCGAGATGGTTCATGAACCATAAAAATGTAAAAGGGAAGGAGACATTGTATGCACTCACCAAGTTTTGTCCTGTCTTGTAGGGCAGGATGTGAAGTATCAGATGGTTTGGGGAAAAGATTTCTAAGTGTTAGAATAAATATGGCCAATAAGGACTAATGTTTACAGACCAGATGAAGTAATTTAAGGCGCTGGACAAGAATAAGTACCTTGTATTTCAGAAATGAAGAAGAGAGAAAATATAGCCCTTCCTCAATTAAGCTAACAAAGCTCTTCCTATGCTTTTTTTTTTTTTTTTTTTTTCTTGCCGTTGCTGATCATATGATTACAAGTGCATGAAGTTACAGACTTTGTTAACAGCCAGAGGAATGTTTTAGAGTAAGGCTGGAGAGAGTAAAATTCAGTCTACTAAGTTATTACTTTGATTACCAAGACTATCAAGCTGATTTTTTTTTTCTTTAAATTGAAAGCTTTAAGAATTTACTTACAATGGATGACGACTTTTTATTTTTCACAGCTGTTCAGTCACTAAAAAGTTGCACTGAAGAAATTTGCTGTCATTTTTGACCTCTAGGCAAAGGTCAAACATGGTCAAATTCCAGTTACAATATAATATTTCAGAAACAGATAGACACGTTATTTAAGATATCTTGACTGATTTACTTAAGTATACTAGGTAACGCTTGAAAGTCCACCACAATGCCATTCTTTCCTAACATAAACATATAGGTAAAATCACAGACACAAGTAAATCAGAAAAAGATTTAGCCCAGCATGCTGGAGTTACATTCTTACAGGCCTATCCTATGGCAAATACTGTGAGACACATAGAAAACACCTTTTAGGTATTTGTTTTAGTAATTTATCTTTGTCTAGGTATCTGAGGTTTTTTAGATCAGGTATTACAGTGGTTGGACAGCTAGAACTAAACCAAGTTTAAATGGTTATCATAATCTTTTAAGTCAAATAACTTCAATTATTAATTGAAGCCATCAAACATGGCTTCTTTAGTGTATCCAGAGTGGTGAAAACTACTACTATGATTTACTGCATTTCTTGCTAGAGATTTAGGACAGTTACATTACTGTAAAATATATCTGTGTTTATGGTTGTCAGAAGAATCCTAACAAAATCTATTCATTTGCCTTATCTATTACCAGTGTAAAAAATCATTTTGGAATGCCTGATCTTCCTGTTATACACCCTCTACTTCCTCACATGAATCTTGCACAGTTCCATTTTTGTGCTGAAATGTCTTTGTGTAGGCAAGGAAGGCAGTGATACAGTGACTCCTACTTAAAAAGTTTTGTTAAAAGTTGGCCATGTAGTCACATATGTTTACGATTATGGTAGAAAAAACTAAAATCCCATTTAGGTCTGAGAGTAGCTTATCTGTTTGTCAGTGATGACTAAATGAAATGGTACTGAAGTTAATGACCTGAGGTGGTGCAGGCAAAGAAAGCATGAAAAGATGGGGATGAAAAGCTTTAAGAGATGTGGCAATACACTAAATTACAGTACAACCATAGTTATTTTTGTTGAGCCAAATGCAACCTTTCCAATACAACAAAGTAGCAATATCCATCTACGTTTTCAGTTAAAACTTCTTGGAAAAAGAGTATCCTCCTTTTCATGTTTTTGCAACTCTGAACAATAGCATCAAGCACTTGAAAGCTTGCTTTCCTCCACTGCTTTTTACAGAATGGATACTTCTGAATCGTGGTGCAATTTAAAATATCCCCAATAAGAAAACCACACAGTATAAGGCTCAAAGCAGTCTTGTTATTCAAGACTTACCTTGAGGAATTGCAAATAATTTCTAAGCTGTGGTGTTTTTAAAATGTCTTTGGGTATCTTGCTTAATTTCCTTATGAACAATGACAACATTACTTGCCTTCACACTACTTCTGCTTATTAGATTCAAATGTGAAACACATCACACGAGAAAATCAACAGCTCGAATTAGCATCTGGTGTCAAGACACCCAAGACTATTTGAAGGCTGTGGTTGTTGCTGTAATATAAACAAAATAATAATAATAATAGAAAATACATTGTGTCACCCAAGATGGGAGTCAGAAAAGCTTGATTCTATTGTGCCAAATTCTTTTCAGGTGCAGTTCCCATTTTTGTGTTGTTTGTTCATCTACTCTTTCACAGAAATTATAGTGACATCACAGTTCTTGTAGCTTGTGCTACAATGCTTTGCTAAAATGGTAGCTATTCGTGAGAGCCAAAGCTGAAAAGAAAATCAACAAGCAGAAAAGGAAAGTCATTAGTTGCAAGAACCTACAAATAAATTAAACCTTGACTAAGATGTATTGATTTTCTGTGGCTTTGCCTATAGAATAATGTCAAGTATGCCTGACAATACATTAGATTCAGAAGGCAAAAACTACTTATAATTATTCTTTCGCTTCCATCTTCAGAAATATACTGGTATCAGACCTAATTCTGATTCTCAGCTGCACTGGTCTAAGTGAGAAAAAATTTTCAGTGGAGCTATAAAGATTAAAATCAAAGGACATTTTACTGTAATGTGTGAGTTAAAATAAAGTGAACAAGAAGACCTGCACTTCTCTACAAATTGAAATTTCCTGACTTTTTATCATTCCAACTTTTAAATCAAAATAGTGAGTTCTAGGAACTAAATGAAACAATAATCATTGTAATAAGTGATGTGTTTAGCTTGCAAGAATAAGGTTTGCACTTCATATTTCCTAAGCTAATAAAGTATAATATTTACAACTCTAAGTAGATACTTAAACAAGAGTTTCAGAAGATACACATGATAAAGAAAAAAACATCCTGCTAGCAATTATAGCTGTCAGTGATGAAAAGCCATCAAAATAATAACCATAATTTCTTAATAATTTTCATTTTCTCATTTTATAATTTAAAATTCTTATGTAATTTTTTTTTGTTTGATTTTCAATACAAAAACTATTTCAACAGACCCAACAGTTTTACACCTGGTTCCATCTTGATTTACAGATAATTCAAACCTATAATCAAACCAATTATTTTGCCATGAAAAGATCTCTCTGCTTACACTGAAGGCAGAAAAACAAGTGTGTAAAGAAAAACAAAAGATAGGCACAAAAACTTTTGACAGAAAAAGAGAACAGATAGAACAACGTATCTTATTCTTAAATGTTTGTTTTAAACTTTCTGTAAAATGTCACTAAGTGGCTTCTGTCTACCTCTCCTAATGACAAGTCAATTGCAGACAGAAAAATCACCTCTGAATGCTTCTACCATTTGAGAAGTATTAGTTTTATCATTTTATATCTTTGAAAATGCAGATCTACATATATAAAATGTGGAGAGCCATAAGCCAGATTTTAATTTTCTGTGTCATGGAGTCTACAACCACATCTGTACTCAGATTTTGCAGGTAATACAGAGTTTTGAGAGTTTCACTGCCTCAACAATAGTAGGTCATAATTTCTGGTTGGTTTCACTAGCTTGTTTGCATACATAAATTTGCTTATAGGGTTAAGCATACCACCTATAGATACCGTTTAGGTTTCAAACCATAAAACAGTAGTCAAGGCTAGCTGTATATGCTTCCTCCCTAGCTCATGGAGAAAGACGAGAGACAACTACTTATAGGTGCTCAAGATGGGAGGAGTGAATTGCCTTCTCTTTTTGACTGCACAGCAATTTAGACTAGACTTGAACTATGTCACTATTTTTCAGACAGATGAAGTTGGGAGAATAATTCTCTCTCTGCTGTTCAACAAACACCCAACCCTTCCTGACCTGCTAAGTAGAAAATATGGAAGGCTTTCCTATGAAAACTTGTCTTTGAAGGTACAGTACTTGCTAGAAACTATTTAAAAAAAAAAATAAATAAATTCCTACATACACTTCTATAAGTCAGTATCAATTTAAAGCAATAAATACAAATACTTCACAGTTGATAGCACATCACTTTTGCTTGCTCTGACTGAGATATCATCTTAGACAGCACAAAAAAATTACTTATAAAACTATTGAAATCTGTAATTTTTGTCTGTAGATAGCAATTATTTATCTCAGCTGAATAATTACCTAGTGCTATTCAGGGTGAGGGGCAGGGAGCAGGAGAAATAAATAAGCAGAGTGAAGAAAGTTACTTGAGAATTTGATTCGGTCATGTACTTCCAAAATCAAATTCCCATTGTAGATCTTTACATAACTTGTTACTATAGTGGCAAAATACAAGAAAGTTTGCAGAACTACACAGCAGCCAGTACAACAATAAGTGAATCAATTGAAGACAAACATTAAAAGAGTTATTTGCTAATGGGCACCATGCCAGGGTTACTCATGCAATGCTGCCTGCAGAATTCCTAAGCTGAGTTCAGAAGATACAGATCGATGCACCTCCAAAGAGAGTCTATATCAATCTCCATTTCATTCATTAGCTTCCACTCCGAGCTGGTAGGCTGCTAGTTAACTCTTTAATGTGGGAGAAACTGTCAGTGTAAAGGCCACTGGGACACACACTCTTCTCTGCTGTACTTGACCTGTCGATATTTCTTGCGGCATACTGTTTAAACTGGTACAGCTAATGGCAAAATGGAGATCAGTGAGGCTTGGGAGGCTTTCCTAGCTTTACACTGGCTTATTGTTCTATGGTAAACATTAGTAAATGCATCCCAATGAAGTATTCCTGTTTGTGATCTCTTGGATATGAATAAAAGGCCTCAGATGAAATAATTCAAACAACTCTGTCCCTGAAATCAAAGACAGCTCAAATAATAAATTATGGTAATTTGACAAATTAGCACATTGAGATATCATGCAAATGAACTAGAAGCAACTGACACTTGGTTACTAATTGAATTGTTCAAATGTCCCAGACAGAACTAGATAGCTACAGATGCAAAGTTAAAACTCAGTTTCACTTTACTGTGTAGAAACCCAGCCAGTCCAGGACATGACTGATGCACAAACCATTTAGAATACTTCTGAAAGTGCAAATAGGAGATCTAACATATAAAGGTATAATTACTAAAACAAAGAACAATCTCAAACCACAAAGACTTGTGGGCTTTGCTTATTTTCATTCTACAAATATTGAATGTACTAATTTCCCTTGCCTTACTGTTGAATAAAATCAATTTTCTCAGTAGAGCTGAACTCTCCTTTGTTTAAGGTTAGATGCAAAGTTGATATGCATCCTTAGATATAATGCTAATGTAAAATCCTTGACAACTTAGAGCTACGTCACTGTGTGAATTCACAGCTGTTACAGATACATTATTTGACAACAGTGCTCTCCATACATTAACCAACATTTCTGGAATTAGCTGAAGGGGAAAGAAGCTTCACATTATTTTATAACTCTAGTCAAATTGTTTGTATACAAATTTTGATAACACCTGTTTTTTCTCTCTTGGCCAATACAATCCATGGAGAATCCTAGCTTTGACAATTTCCCTGCAGAATTGTCAAACATATGTATTTGTATTTCATTACTTGGGTAATAGCTGATTTGCCAAGTTCATTTACTACTAGTTGCTCCTCAAACATCTCAGTGGGATAATTAAGGAATACTAAGAACTGAAACTGTAGTGTGTTAGGTGGGGGCTAGAGCAATTGCCCAAATCCCATGTCTGATTAAACTGCTGTCCAGAATTAAATATTCAATAACTGAAATTCTGTTTTCTTCTCTTACTCTGAACAACTTCTCATCAAGGAGAGAGAATAACTCCCTGTTTGGTGCAATAGAGACCCAAAAGCTCACTGCACCATTCAAACCAGTTCTAATCCCTTATGAGCCTACAGAATGGTATTTAAAGTGAAAATTGACTGAGTAATGGACTAAGTGGTGGCTTCTGTTCTAATGGTTCAATACGTTGGCATTAAAACAAACAAAAATGCATTGATGCTTGATGCCTGAACTGTGGAGAGAAAACAAGTGGGGATAAGCTTTAACAGTAGGAATGCAATTAAAATCCCTTCTATCTGAGGGGCAGGGCTGGTGATATTGAAATGGATGTCTCCATTAATTCTGCAGAAAACAGGAGTGAGTTCTTGGCCTTGCTTTGTTCTCTTTACACTGCACAGGGGCTACACAATAACAAAACTTTTCAGTCAGGGATTCCCACACTTAAGTTTCTAGTGGGACTATTCTGGTTTGACCTCATAGATCAAAATTGGCATGGTTGTCAATTACAAACTCATTCCCCCATCACTGAGTCATCTGGCCCCTCTTCCATTCTTACCTTCTGTGGCCACACTCTGGTTTAACATCTACAGGGTAAAAGTCAGACACAAATTGCTCTCCTGCATCCCAGGCCTCTTTTCTCATGTCATTAGCCACAGAACAAAATCTGGTTTCTAAGTCTAAGAATGATGATGAGAGGCACAATTCTCCAAATCATTATGGGTATCACAAAATCACTGACTATAATTCAGGCTAACACTTGGAATTGTCCAATTCTGTGCTCTGTACCTGTTACTCTGCTAAACTGTAATCATTTGAATGGACATACTCCCTGCCAAGGGGAGTTACATTTCTAAACTGGCAGAGAAAAGGCTCCATGCCATATGAATTACTCATCTGATGTCATAATGTCTGCATTACATTTTGGAGAAGTCACACAAAACTCCATTGAAGACATTTTTCTGTTTCTTTCTCGGATTCATACTAGAGATGAGCATAACATTAGTGAAAAAGCGGAATGACTACGAACCTTGTGACACTGAACAGAAGACGACACCTTTTCAAATATTAAAGAAGCATCCACAGAGAGAATATAATTCCATGTCTGACTTATTCCGTTATTGCATACATTCATAAACAAAGCAAATGTGACTGTCAGCTACTAGCTCTTTGAAAGCTGATGGGCCTTGCAGGTGTTTTGTACACTTGTGTATTCAGAGCACAAGCAGATTTTGAGTTACAAATTCTTGGATCCAGCCAAGTTGCGGGTTCCAGTGGATATAGAGCATGGCAGCTGACAGGTAGGAGAACTGTGTGTAGGAAATACAAAGTGGATGGAGGACTTAGTGGTTGGGGCTTCAGGGATTACAAAGATAATTGTGGATCAATTCTGCCAAATGATTTGAAGTAACTTAAGCCTGCCATCAGTACTTTAATTGTTTTTACAACAGAACTTGAGAGAGCACTCAGTGCAATGAATGACTTGATAACACCTGGTTGCAGTGCCCTGTCCATTAGTTGAGTATCGTCTCTCTCCTTTTATTAAGCTCTTTAGTCTACGGCTTCACTCATTTAAGACCCAAGATTTTTGTTAGAAAGAGGTTTTTAGAAGTGGCTGCTGAAATAAATCTCTCTTAGCTGGGTTAGAATGGTAAATATATAACAAGAGTGGGTTTCTATCTGGTTCTTTCCATATTTATGTTTGTAAGCAATAGCATAATTTTAATAAGTACTGTGCTATTCCTTTATGCTCAGCTACTTTGAGCTAATGATTGTATGCAGCTAAGAAAAAACAAAGTAAAAACTGAATCCTTTAGCCTTCATAAACTGCTCAGAATAAACTGATTCCTAGCAGACAAACCAGCCATAATCACTTTGGGATTTGTCATTGCTGTTGAAGTAGCGAAGTCACTTATGTGACTACTGGCAATTAGGAAGGCCAGCTGCAAATTCAGTTGCAAAACCCTGACTGAATGTTTTTCTGGTTTCAATGGTCTTTGAAAAAGTACAGCAGCACAGCTACACCTAACCAACTCTGTCTCCCTGTAAGGGATAACTCATCAAAAGCCTGCAATGTTCCAAACTAATGAACAAAACCATAGTAAGTTTTAATGCATAGTCTCAAAACTCAGTGTTGCCTATGGTGAAGAATTGGAGAGATAATTAATCAGTGGAAATTCCAAAATGTAATCAATCTCACTGACAACTTCTCCAAAAGCTAGTTCCAGTCTGTAGCTGGAATATTGCCAGGCAAAAAGACTTGGATACCTCTGGGCTAAGATTGTTGTAACACCTGCTTGCCATGGTACCTTTCAGGTTGGATGAAAGCATCTGTACCCCATGCAGGCTAATATGGAAAATAAATTAATTAGAAAGGATTTGCTTTCTTAACTCACTCAACATCTAACCTGAGTTAGTTTTCCACTAATAGAAACTGCAAGGGCTGCTGTATTAAGCAGCAACATTTGGTGAGACTTATAGCAGTTGCTACTGTAAAGCAAAAAAGGAATAACTGAGAACTGTTCATTGTTGCAGAATGTCTGCAGAATGACTTTTCTAATATGCACGCAGAATAATTTATTTTTTCAAATAAATACCAGACCATAGCTGGAGTAAATTGGTCTAGCTCCATTGGTTTCAACACAGCCATGAAAATTCATACTAGTTGAGCTCAAGTTCTGTTCCACTGAATGGCATTAAAAAGATGCTACACAATGACAGAAGAAAAAGAGGACTTGAGTATATTTGTTGAATTAACGTTCTCAGAATAGTTGATAAAATCACTTTCCTTCCTTCCTAAACAAGATTCAAACTAACAAATCCAGTGGGGATGGCACAATCCTAATTGTTAATGCAAACATTAACCAGTTTTGGTTTTTCTTCCTTTTTTGCCTTGTGATTGGCAGATATGGTTATTCCAGAATGCATTTTATTAAATGTTACTTATTTACAATTACCACTTAAGAAAGAATATACATTGGTAAAAGTGAAAGCCACTCAATGTTTTGGCGGTGGTGTTGGCAGGAAACAGAGAACAATGCTTTTCAGCCACCTTAAGCAAAAAAACTTGAGATTAGAAGCTTGAGAACCTTGGAAGAATTTGGAAAACTGGTTAATTCTACCATTCATTTAGATTCCACATTGTATGCCTCTTTGATGGAGAAGTAACACTGAAAAATCTGTTGATCCTGCTGTTGCAGACTTTTAGTGGTCTCTTGCTTTCTTACTTTAGCTCACAGCTAAAACATCGAGTTTGTTACCAACTGATTAGATTGGCAGTTGGTCAAATAAAAAAAAAAATTATAAAATCCTTGAATTACAGACACACTGGAAAATTTGGCCTGTTGGCAATGTACTGGGCTTTTAAAGACTGTGCTGTGAGCTGCCAGCACTTTTAAAAATTGCCTTCTTAGGGAGTCTGGGGTATCTTTTGAACAGGTTTCTATGACTGCTCCTACATAGTAGCTCTGTCCCTTTGAAATATACATTCTAAATTCTCATGTGCATTTATTCTTCTAAGAAAAATGGTCAAGCACTATACACACTTCGGCAATGTGGATTGCTTCTGTTAAGAAGAAAGCCCACACGGGAGTAGCAAGGGTGTTGTATATCAAGACTGAACATGGCTAGACTAGACCAAAATGACTGGAAGATTAAGTCGAGTTGAATCTGTCTGCTGAGTCTTGACCCAATGCCATATATAAGTTAGGCTCTCCATGTCTATAAAGAAAGATGCCTATGAAATGGCAGGGCTGAGAAGCAGGCACATAAACAACTGCTTTCAAGCTACTGTTACTCTAGAGGAATAAAAAGAAAAAACAAACCAATAATGAGAGCCAAGGATAGACAGGATGAAAGGAGGAGGGGAAGTCTGAGGAGAAGAAAAGAGCAGAGTCCAAGTGTTCAATCCTTCACCTTGAATCATGCCTACATATCCCTCTATCTTCCCTGTTTGATGGCATCCGGAACACTTCAGCGCTTCAGAAAATTTAAGCTTCTCTTCTTTGCGTGGCAAAGCAGAACACTGCATTGAAAAACATGCCATGCTGACAGCTCCCCTCAGCTTAAAGAAAGAGCTTTTAAAATTGCTTTGCAGGTCTACCCATAGTCATCTAAGCAGTCGAACCTTTCTTTAAGCATATGCAAAAGAAGCCTTAAGCAAGGGAAACAAACTCAGGAATATGCCAGATGGGAAAAGATTTCAAGAATTCCTTGACCAATGTACGGCAGGAAAAAATGTTGACCTTTCCAGTAAGCAACACTGAGGTCTGCAATAAATGGGTAATAGGAATTAGTAACATACAAAGCTCTGCACTGAGTTGATGGCGAACACTTAAGATTCTATTTTTCAGTCTGTGATGGTTACTTGCTGCTTTTCCAGATATTATCCCACAGAGAGTAATTTAGGTAGTTTTCCAGGCTGCATTTTCTTTGGCTGATGTTTCACTCAGCCATAACTATTTCAAAAAATTTCAAGACAGACAGGAAGGAGAAACAGACTTACTGATATTAGTATATGTTTCTACAAAAAACTAATTGCTTCACTGAAGGGGTCCAGCTTTACTTCTATTGAGCAGGATTTTGAAAGAGGAGTATGTCTTCATTTGAGAAAAGCATGTTTTGTCTCTTCAAATGAATATGGGGCCAAGTTATAAGATTTTGGAAACTGCCATTTGCATATACTCTCAAGAACTCAGTAAAAGCTCAGCAAGAAAGTCTGAATTAAGAATCCTCTTGTATCATCTGATAAACCAGATGTGATGTGCACAAACTTGATCATGCTTTTCTTCCACTGACCACATATCTAGCACTTCTGAGAAGACATGCATTGCAGAGAAGCAGCGAATTATCATTTTTGAAAAGAAGCACTAGCCTCACTATGCAGAAGTTAAAATGAAGTGAAACAGATTATTGCAAGAAAAAAATATGCGGTCACCTGGGTTCAGTACATGAACTAAGAACAATGAATAATTGTTCAACCATTTCTCTACCTAGTTTTACCCCAGGTGTGACACTGAGGAAGAATATAAAAAACTGTATCTGGAAGGATGGCAAATGAATAGTGTACTGGCAAACTTAATACTAACTTTTGAATGCCTGGCTTCGATGCTTTATTATTCTGATAACGTATAGAGTCACCTAAATTTTATATCTGAAGACACAGTCCTAGACAGATAAACAGACATTGATTGATACCAGTCCTCAGCAGTTTTCTTGGCAACACTGTTGAGTGACATTCATTCATTTATTTATTATCACTCATTGCCTGATAGGCCAGCCTGCTTATCAGTCATCCCATGCTCATTTCCCTTAATTAGAGAGATCAAATACACCACCACAAATTCCCTCCTTGACCATCCACAGCCACCACTCAGCAGCAATGCCTTGACTTAGCAGGAAAAAGAGTGGACTGGCTGATAAGAGAGAGGCTCAGATCCTGCAATGGTCTCCTTACAGGTTTACCAACCAAGCGCAACAGGAATGAGTGAAGAGATCAAAGACACTGACTGTGGTTGATCAGGACAGGTGTTTGTGGTGATGTTTTCAACAGATGAAGGCTCCTGTGAGAGAAGAAAAGAGACCCAGGTTATACCAGCCAAATGTGATGATTCTTCAACCAGAACTACTGCAACCAGTTACATTTTTCTCCCTGTTGTAAAGTGAAGCACATGCACGCACACAGTTTTATTCATTTGCATCTTAAAGAGAAGAAATATTTCACCTTATAAGAAGAAGAACGAGAGACCAAAGAATGAGAGACCTTTACAGCACCACTTTCATAACAGAATCTTGTTGTTCTGGAGTTATTTATTTCTGATGAGGAAAAAAAATGTAAAGAACTTGGAACACACAAAAAAGTACCTTCTCATCAAAGGTTGTCTATTGTTTCATGAATCACATGTGATGGATGAGATTTATGAATTATAATCTGCATCAAAAGATTTACAACATTCTAAATTAGTTATGACATCTTCTGGTCTGTGAGCATAAACTTTCAACAAAATATCTATATCACCACCACAGAAGCATGGTCAACCCAGTTTTTTCATTTCACTACAGCACACTCAGACCCTGTCAGACTGATGAATTCTTGAAGTAATGGACTTCAGATCAATTAAAATAAACACCACAAGCTGATTTATCAAATCTTTTCTGAATGCTCTCAGAAAATGTCAAAAATCTGATCCATTGACAGAGAAAAGTCAGAGAATCGTGGCAGCCTATGGGATCGCAAGACCTTTTCAAAACCATCATAAATCACTACAGAAAACAAATGGGGCACCATGTGATAAGATTTCTTCTGACAGCTTTGCCTCAACAAGACATATATGAGATAAATGGATACCTTCGTCTGTGCCCAATTGTCAGTTTACAAAGTTCCAACTTGTCAAATTGTAAAATACACCACATCCAAAATAATATACCTATAGCATGATTTAAGAAACCCCTCACTCTATTTCTTTATTGCAAATTTAAAAAGAACTTCTGCAGGCAGAAACACTTAAGATAGACAGGGGGACAGGCAGGAAGGCTGGCAGACAGGTATGTCGAGCATTGCCTAACACAGTAGTTCTAGTATTGCAGGCTATCTAAAAATTATTAAATCCCTCTTCTAACTTGATATAAAACCTATTTAAATTAATGTAAGGTAAACTCAAACAGAACAGCCTTTAATATTTTTGTGGAGTCATATTTCATATAGATTCTGAACACAATAAAAAAATGCAGTAATATGTAAATATTTCTAAAATATTAGTTAGGCTCCTGCAAATACCTTTGCTAATGCAATCAACCAAAATATTCAGGTATCAGAAAAAACAGTTGATCTGATGCTGCACTAGGAATTTGTGCAGCTACTTATGTTGGTTGCAGGAACTCTATTATCAATGACGAAAATAATGATTTGTGACTGATTTTAACTTGCTTACACATTAAAGGAACAAATGGCATCATTTACAAGTGTTTATGGACACAGAAGATTTTGCAAGATCATTTCACAACGTGTTAGGACTTGATGTAGAAAATACAGAAGCAGTTTCTATGTGTTGGATACAGTGTCTGTTTCTAGCTTTTAAAACACTAGCTTAGCTTTCCTCAGTATTCAAGAAGACTTTAAGCATTATCATAGCATGGAGAGACTCAGAAAAGTTGAAAAAGAAAATGGCAGCTACAGCCCATACTTTTTAATATTTACCCTTTAAGCATTACTTCTGTGTGCCGCTAAAACTGCCTTTACTTTTTGCAGAAGAAAGTTACAAATCCAAATTCTGAGGGAAATTAAATTTTTAAATAAAGATCTTCCTTAAAGATACATAATTCCTATGTCTTATGTTCATTGTAGCAAGGGTACTGAATCAAAACCTCTTTAGAACATGTTGGTTGAAACTACAGTACTGATAATGTACAGCAGCTATAGGGTGTTGTGATCAACAAGGTGGTGTGAAAAAAAACCAATCTCAAGAGCCCTTCCAGACCTTCTAGCCGGGACCGGTAAAATCAGGAGCAAAGAAAAGAGTGTGGAAAGTCCTGTCAACCAAAGCCAATGCCTCTTCACTCTCCCTACCCAATTCAGTGATACTCAGATAAAGACATCAGGACAGCCTTGGTCCTTTCAAATCTGATTTCAGACCTTAGCATGACAAAGGGATAATGTTGGCTTGCTGATTAATGACCTCCCTCATAAAAGCTATGTACCAAAGTCTAGTGCCATGCTTTAACCATTACATTTATTAGAGACCTTTGACATAACTGGAGAGGCTATTAGTCTACATGAGGTAGGGATAGATGGAGTTGTACTAAAATTGATTCTACTCCTTTCCCTTCAATCCCATGTGAAAGACATGTTTTGGTATCTGGAAGACCTATTTGGAAGAAAAAGAGTAATGTGAAAACCAATCTGTGAATGGAAGAACCAATGGAAGTGGGTAAAGAACACCAGTCTCAGGAGCTTGATGTGACCACAATGCATGAGCTCACTCTGGTGAAGGATACCGCATCTCCACTTACTTAGCTGAATGCACCTTTCTAACTTCTGAGAGGCCAGCATTATTCAGAAAGCAAATCAGAACTCTTTTCTTAGCCTTTTTTCTTCAAGACAGAACGCCTAGAGAGAGGAGTTCGATAATGCACCTGCTGTACAGTGCTACATGTCTGCGTTTTGCAAGCCTTGACTGCTAGTTAAAACTAAGTTTGCTGGAAGCCTTTAAGCTATGAAAGCATCTAGAACTCATTTGTGTCAAGGTAAAAGAACACTTGTCTTCTCATCTGAGTAGGAATATACTGCTTCTCTTAATTGCTACATTTGCACCCCAATACTCATATAAGAAATACTGTATTAATTTAATTTAATTAATTGAATTTTAAAATTAAATTTCAGTACTAACAAAACAGGGAATGATAAAAATTAATTTCTATTATTTGCTAATTCAAATAAAATAGTTTTAAATATGAAAAGCTGTAATATGGAACTTTCTACAGTTTATACTTTCAATGAAAATATGCAGTATATTGATATAAGAAAGGAATGCATATCTGTGTTTATACCTTAACGTCTCTCTGCTTCCTACATCTACAGAATCACTCTGTGGCCTTCAGTTGCTCTTGGACTTTGCTAATTGCAGAACTATAACTAAAAAATAAATAGAGAGCTGTAGATCAGCAAGTAGAGTACAGTAATAAAACTTGAGTATTTGGCCTTATGGCAGACTCCTTAATTTCATCATGTTCTCTGTAACAATGGCTTTGGATTCATGTAGAGTTAAATTACAGTACAGGGCTCTTTAATTTTGAGAACAACATCCATAAAAGCCTTATTCCAACTTCTGGGGTGCATGGAGCTTAGGTACCTGAGTTTAGGAAAAGCTTCTGGCAAATCCCAGTGAATTTTGTTGACAGATTCATCTTCTAGCCTTTGGGAAAGTGAAGGAGCTGCAGGCAAGATATTTGATTAATGCCACAAAAAATAGTGTTGCTGGCACAGCTGGTATGTTGGGAGAAAAATTCATCACTAACTCTAAAACTGCCATGTAATTTTCTCTCAACAGTTCTTTTCCGTACTTGACAGAAGATTTGCACAGGACAAACTAGCTTGACAGAGGACAAGTCAGCCAGCTGTTGAGGTATCTCTAAACATGACAGATCACTATGTTTTAACTCAGATTAATTCACTTATTACAGGTAGACCTAAATCACTGGTCATTGTCAAATCAGTTGTCACAACTAGCAAATCATGTCAGATTTCGGAAAAAAAATTATTTCAAATCTTAAACAGTTGTTATAACCTCAGCCTGTCTGGTGACAGAGGAATTCCAGCAATAAGCACAGGATAACATAAGGTCTATTTTCACACAGCCAAGCAAAACATTGCAAAATAACCAATGCTGCTCCAGCAGTATCTGTATCATTTGTCTGGTATTTAATAGGACCAGAAGGATTTGGGAATATTTGAGAACAGATTTTGATACTTGGCAAAAATGGAAGCATTTCTTCCAAGTTACCTTCCCCCACCCTGCTCTACTCCAACTTTTTTGTCTCTTTTTTTTTTTTTTTTTTCCTTTAAAAACATTCATTGTTGCTTTAAGCTCTACCCCATTTTCTGTCACTATAAACTCAGCAGTACAATAAATGAAAAACAACAGGACAAATTTTTAAATGTGTACAGCATCAGCTCACCAGAATTGCTAGATTATAATGAAAAATCACTGTAGAAGTGTGATAGCAGAAATGAAGGCCATATTTAGGGCTGTATTTCAATTAGTTCCCTCTAAGCAATTAAACAGTAAAATCAGTAATTCAGATCCCTCCAACATACTTTAAATGCTACAGAGCCTGAAGTATATTTGCACTATCAGAATTATAGATCAGACTAAATCTGTGCTATTGGATTCAAACCTTCTAGATCACAGAGAAGTTTGGAAATTATTTGAACCTTGCCATTGGAGCTCAGAGTCAATTCGAAATTTAGCTCAAAACATGCACTGGCAGCCCAAGGCATTTTGAAAACTGAATTCTTCTCTGAATTTTAATAAATTTTGCTGATGCTTTCACAGAAATAGAAGGATGGACCTCCAAAAATTTCTTATCTAACTTCTGAGGGAAAGCGCTGGGTCTCAGAATCTGCAATGAAGGTTGTCATGTGAGCCAAAGAAGGTTTTTTTTAAAAGAGAAATAAATGTATCTTTTAATTTTTGCTAATTAATTATGGTAAAGTTTGTCTCAAGATGTGATATATGAGGTTTTCAAGACAAGACTGAATGTAACCTCAAATAACCTGGTGTGATCTCATAGCTGCTTTGAGTAGGTAGTTCAACCAGAGACCTTCCTGAGGTCTTTTCTAGCCTGAATAACCCTGTGATCCTAACAGTATAACTTTCTTTATTCCAATCTTATTGTTTGCATTTAAATAACATAGGTGTCTTCACTGCCTGCTCTATAAATGTGTATCATACGGTGAAATTCAATTATCCAAGGGAGCTTAGTTACCAGATCTCACTATTGGCATGGTACATCATGCACTGCACATCCCTCCTATCAGTTCTCAAAAAATTCAGTACCCAAACATAGCTTCATTCTGCCAGGGCAATTTATGTAGGATTGGTCCTCTCTGACCCAGTATCTTCTCTCTGTCAGATTAGCCACTAAACAATTAGCTATCTTTTATTTATTACTCCCTTCTGGAATAGAAGGCTGGTAAGTAACACACACTTCAGGGATGATAAATACATTTCCTCAGCAGCAACAAGGAGATTCAATATAGTTTAGATAAAACAAAGGATTTTATGTTTTAAAGGCAGAGCAAAGTTACAGATTCTAGAGGTTTTACGGGTACTGATTGGATTTTTAAAAGGATTTGGGTTAGAAAGATAAAGCTTCTATATGTTTTAGCTAGGGACTGAAACATTTTAGCTTCTTTCTGTCCACAGATGCATAGCTTTAGTGCTAGAAATACTTTAGTCTCTCCTCACAGAAAGAAACTCTCTTCTTGCATAATGTCCAAATATATTTATGACAGGGTTTAAAGATGCTCCACCAATAAAGGTACTCCTACTTATCACGTGTCTGATCTTAGCTGAAAAGTGAGTGTGAAGGAGGTCTTCAAGAGAAAAGGAGTGTTCTCTCTCTTTGCTGCTCCTTGAAAATGTTCCAGGAGGAAGGAGTTGATTGTTATCAGCTATTTGTGTAAACTGGTTTGTTATGGCTTGAGGTTCTTGCTTTATTAGTGATTAAAGCAAACCTGGAAAGGGGGATGTGAAAGGATTTGGAGGACTTTTTAATTTTGGTCCAGTCTGATTCATGTGCATGCCCAAAGTTGTTTTGCAGTTTCAGACATCCATTATGCCTGTTGTTGAAATTATTGCCTTAAGAAATCTTTCATAGAACCCCAATCAGAGCTCTGGCTCACAAATTTCTAAATAAGCTTTATAAGATCTCCATATATTTAGGACAATGTAATCACATAATCCATCATGTGAGATGATGAACACATCTTTTTTAAAATCCCAGCTATGTTATCTGAAAGGCTGCTGCTTCTAGCTGCTTATCTGACTCCCTACCCCATTCCAGAAAAAATTATTCCTCTCCTATCACAATAACAAAACAGATTAACTTTTCCTAAAAGGAAATTTAGTTAAATAAGGAGAGACGGCAAAAAAATTATGATTTTCATTGCTAAAGTAACCAAGCTCACCTTAAATTAAATGCAATTTAGAGTGCTCGTAGCAGTGGTTTGGTTGATGGGTCAAACTGGGGTAGTTCTGACAAGATGATGGTGCTGTCACACAGTGGCAGACGTCTAAGGTAGCAGCCCACTTAACTGGTATGATCAAAGAACTAAAAAGGAAATATGGCCATGGACCAGGAGATGCTACAGAAGAGTATAGCACACAAGAGATTAACTTTTCTAACTATAACACCCCTGCCAGACCTTAGTAGAAAAATGTGTTTTGTGTTTGGAAAATGCACTATCCCGGGGGGCTAGGTAACACCCAAGACTGTCCCTTGTATTTCCACTGGGCAAACTGAGGTATTTATGTTACCTCTCATTACAGTCTCATTCCTTAATTTTGACTAAAGGGAAGAACATTAAAAAACATAAGAAACATAAAAAAAAAATCAGACATCTTTATCTTATTTCTCAGACTCCTCTGTTTAGGAGTTTAGAAAGAGCCAAAAAGGTAGAACTGTGGAAGTCTCCAACTCTGGATGGACAAGGGGAACTGGCACCTAGGTGCAAAGACATTGACACAAATGGCATATATAACAGATACTTTTTAGCTAAGGCATTTGTAGGTATGATGTATAAACTTTTGTTACTAATTTAAGAGTTGCTTCAATTTCACTGACATTTTCCTATATTTTCATTTTGACATGCACAAAGCAACAAGCAAATGTGTTCTGGTTTTTTGTGGGTTTTTTTGTTTGGTTTGTTTTTTTGTTTAGAGTTAAGGTATCTTTTTAGAACAGACGAACCAAAACCCTCCAAGGAAGAAATCAATTAATTAAAAATTACATAAGAACATCTGCTTGCAAGCTGATCAAACTAGAAAGGTGAAAACAACGTCTGTTCTACTGAAGGAAAGAAAGATGACAGTTTTGGGAATGGGGAAAAGGCAAAATGTGGATAAATGATAAAGAGGCTGCCAGATCTTGAGTCCGTCTTGAGTCACGTTAAAATGTGAACTTAAACGGAAAGTTCAGAAGCAGGAGGATAATTCTCTTAGATGTAAAAAGATCTTTTTTCATCTGTAGTGGCTGACATCTGACTTGTGCAGATGAGCCAGTAGCCACTTCAATCCCTATAACTTGGGAAATTCATCAAGATCCAGGAACATTGACTTGGATTAATTCACATGAGCATGATAAACCCTGTAGAGAGCTGTAATTTAATACAGTTAGTGCATAAAAACCAAGCAGCTAGTATTTAGCCCCATGAGATGGTTTGAATAAACAGACTCATGCAGCACCACTGAATGAGAGCCACAGATAATCATCACAGGAATGAGCCCTGCTCACAGATGATGTTGATGAAATTATATGCACATAATGATCCAAAACTAACTTTTTAGGAGACAAAATTTCATGTTTTTTCAATTATTGTATTCTTTGTTAAAAGCTTTTAATGTGGTCATTATTTTCTCACATATCCCATGAAGCTAAGCAAACCCAGTTACACGTACTTTGACTTTAAAAAAAAGTATTTTTAAAGGTGATATTTTTAGACTTCAACTGTTCAAACCCTTGGGTTTGATGGAAAGAGTAAATTTACTCACATACATAATTGCTTGCAGGATATTTTCTTACATGAAGACATTATTTCATGTACATATGAGAAGCTTAGCAAAACTCATTCTCACAAGCTTATTCTTAGTAAGAACAATGTTTCAATAGCAAGGCCTAAAAATATTTCTTAAATGAGAACTGTAATAATGCTGAGCTAGTTGACTACTGCTTAAGTCAATGGCATGGGAGGCTTTGTTAACCTAGGCAGCTCAAAGTGTCTCTTCCAAAGTGACATTTGTCTCCTGTATACACAGGCATCAGATGAGTCTAATTGAAAATAACACAGATTCAGCAGCTGACAGCTTATTGTGGCTGAGAAGGGAACATTTCTCCCTGTTTAAACTATTCCCTCTTGTATCCTTCACGCCCTCTTTAGGAAACAGACTACTCAAACTGATACCTCACTACATTTTTTGACACAGAACTGCCATTTTTTTTTCATTTAGTTGTGCTACACTTACTTTTACAGTAGGAAATGGGACGTGGCTAAATGATGAAATGGCACCTCCTCAGTGACAATTTTACCAGATAGGCACTTGATTTCTGCTACAAATTCTGCTATCAGTTGAGAAAGACACTCTCTCTACTGAACAGAAATGTAGAATGATGCTCTATAAGTGGAAAGTAGGCACCTGCCTCCACTGCCCACAGTGCTGACACCTGTAGCTTCTGTCAGAGAAAGATGAATCAGAACAAGGATTATTAGTGACTTTTTAGCTTCCATTTAACATCTCATACGTCAGCAGAAAGCTCAGGTTTGTCACTGTCATCGGAGGGATGGTAGAGTAGCAGATCATTTTTTGTAGATCAGTACTTGTGTACAGAAGAATGCTTGTTTATAGTGAGCATAAGTGTGAAATCTCAGCACTTGATTTTGCAGTAAGTCCCCAAGGACACCTTAAGGATGGCATTTATACTGACTAACATATGCAGTGGGTTTTAAGTATCAAAGCTAGGCATCTCAACTCCCTAGATTTTAACAGTGAACAGAGAGGGAAGACACAGAGACCACAAACAAGATAGACTACTGTTCTTAATCCTGCATACTAAGTTCCTCTGCCTTTGACTATGATCTTGCTTCATACACCTGAAATTCAATGTCAAAATGAGAAAACATTAACCTAAAGAAAGAACATACAAGAATTTCCACCTAAGGAGTTTTTTGTGATTTGAACAGTTTATCAGGCTGTCCCTGATTGCCCAGAGAGAAACACTATAGAATAGGGATGTTACACCTTGGCACCAGGATATCACAACCATCATTATTAAATAAGAATGTAGGTATTGTTGAGGTCATTGGTGAGACATTAATTTTCTTCCATTCCAAAGAGCAGTAACAGCAGTTACCAGAAAATCACAATAGTTTTAGATGACAGTATCTATGGTCAGACAAAGTCATGTGGAAATGTAACTATTGGTTAGTTATTGGTTAGTAACTATTGGTATGACAAGTGCTCTAAGCCAGAGTAACTCTACTGTATGTCAATTCATTGCAGACATTCTCTGTCTGCTCAGCTTATATTCTGCAGCTATCTGGCTGATTGTGTTCCATGCAAGGAAGAGCTGTTTGCAAACCATCAATAATAGGACAGGTGGAGGCAAATGGCTGCTGTAAACAACTCAAATTAGGTGACCTTGGAAAAGACCTGACACTCATGGAGGAAACACAGTGTTTAACTATAGTCTGCCCACTTCAAGTTATTTCTCCTTTGACAGACATTTGACTTGGTGAGGAAAGGAGTCACCAATCTATGCATGTTCAGAGGGGCTTCCAAAGTCACACTCTTAAAAAACTGCTAAGCTCTTAATATTCTATTGAAAGATGCAAGTATCAACCAACGGAACCAGCCAGACAAAATACCATAGTAAATGTCATGCTGACCTCAGACCAGAACCAATGCTAGCAATGCCTGCACACAGGAATCATTAATTTCTCCACAGAGGAGAAATGCACTTAAATACTTCCTTCTGACTTTTCAGCTATGCCAGATATCAGATTTTCCTACTGAAACAGAAAATGGCAAAATAATTAGAATTAGTTTTTTTCTGTGTCCTATGCTTGTATATTCTCATATAATCATGGTATAGACTAATTACAAAAAAATAACCTAAATGTAGGAAAACAGAAACAAAATCGAGACAACAAACAATAATTAGGCAGAGACTAGAGGATATAAAACTAAAGAGAAACTAAAAGACAATTACATTACATTTTGGTGTGCCTTCCATAGTACTAAGAAAGTACTAAAAACATCTTGAAACTCTTCAAAGTTGATACACATCCCATGGGATGCATATGCTAGCACTCCAGGAGAGAGCTAGAATGGACTCTGATCATAACAGATGAAATTCACTTTTTTCTAATGCTGAAGTACAATCTCAGAGGAATAGACAGTTCTTTTCATTTACTTTTGGGCTAACAGTATAACATCATCTTTCTGTTTGTCTGGATAATTCCATGGTCCTTGCCGTGATTGTATCTGTATACTTCATAAATGGGACAGTTTAGTTATTTGGAGATGGTAGTGTCCACCTGAAGCTCACTTTTATAATGAATTGCATTTAGTTCACTTGCTTTGCCAAAAGACCGCAAACCCTAGACTTGGCCAAAATTACATATATTTGCGTTTGGTTACTGCAGTGATGCTTTGGAAGCTGGGGGGCTACAGGGATGGCTCCTGTGAGAAGCTGATGGAAGCTCCCCTGGTTCCAAGTTTTGCAGGATCACAGAGAGGGGCAGATGTGGATCTGCAGCCATGGAGGACCCCGTGTCAGAGGAGGTGACTGTTCCTGAAGCAGCCGTGACTCTGTGTGCAGCCCGGACTGGAGCAGTTCCTGAGGGACTGCTCATGGTGGAGGGGTTCATGAAGGAATCTCTCCCATGAAAGGGACCCCTTGCTGGAGCAGGGGAAGGCTGTGAGGAGTCTGAACCCTGAACCCCCCCTGCCCGTCCCCTGTGCCCTGAGGGGGAGGTGGCAGTGAAGTGATCCGGACCTGGGAAGAAGGGAGGGGTGGGGGGGAAGGCATTAAGATCTGGGCATTTTTTTTTCTCTTTCTCCTTGTAGATTAATTTTTTTTTTCCTCTCTTCCAAGCTGAATCTGTTTTTTGCCCATTGCTGTAAGTGGGGAATGCAAACCTCCCTGTCCTTGTCTGGATTAAGGAGCCTTTGGGTGGATTTTCTCCTCTCTGTCCTACAGTGGGGGTAAGGGGTGAGCGAGCAGAGGCCTGGCTGGTACCAGCTGGGCCCAGACTGTGACAGCATTTAAGCACTACCAACAGAAGCTTGAGTTCTTAAACTGCAAGCTATAACGCCTCTTTAAAAAAGCTTGTTAAGATTTCAAAGTTGCTTTAAGTAGTAGACTATCATCTGACTGGTACTCTGTTGTCCGTAATTTATGCCACTTTCCATCTTTGGACAAAAGATTCAGTTCTTGTTAGAATTTTTCAATTATGATGTTTATGATGAGGGGATCCTTGATATCTAAGTTTGATACTCCCCCAAAATTCAAAAAATATCATTCTGATTTTTCATTACCTACAACTTAAACCATAAGCTCTCATAAAATGTTTTTTGTTGTTTTGTATTCACCCAAATGTCTGGCATGATTGACTTATGTCTTGGTCAATCATTAGGCAATGACACAGTAAACATGACTATGACTATTACCTTGGTTTTGTTCAAATATAAACTTTCAGCTTTCTCTGTCACTTGTGTTTTGAAATATTTTCTAGGTGCTTTGAAATTTCAGGTGCACTTTGATGTGCCTACATGATCATGATATTTAGCCATATAATAAGAAAATGTTTATAAAAAAAAAAAAAAAATTATCAGAATTACCAATTCTGATAATTCAGTAGTAAGAAAAAACTGTGTTATAAGACTGAAAAGGTTGCTATTTCATCCTGCCCTAGCAGATAAATCAAAAGACTAACTTGCAAACTGCTTTTTTCCATCATGTTCAGCCCATTCTGAGTGCATCTTGTAACATTACAACAGAAATGCTCTGATGACTTTAACAATTTTAGTTCTGAGACTGAAAAAATATGTCCTTTGCACATCTACTGTGTGAATGTCTGCTAGAAAAGTCCTCTTACCTTTATCTTAACTCTCCTTCACCTTTGTGATAGCACTTGTCAATTTGCATAATAAGAAAATGTATAAATATGTAAAAATGTTTATAATATGCCCTCTGATAAAATAAAACCATTTTAGTATGTATAAGCAAGACAAGAAATAATAATTACAATACTAGATAATAGAAACATAATGCAAAACTAACCCAAGTTCTTTCACTATCCATATTTGAAAGCCACATGAAAAATATGCTGCAATGACCCATAGAACTTTTTCTTTTTTTAACCAAAACTGTTCTATTTTTTTCAGAAACCCCTAGCTTTTCTCTTACCTAGTCCATTTGCAAGCAAATAAAAAACAAAAAATAGGATCATTTAATCAGAAAGTGAAAAATCAAAGAGCTCCATTGCTGATTTGAAAGCCATAAACACCTTTTTCACACCCAACACCAGTTCTGTCTGCTAGATGAAACACTTATTTTCAAGCACTGGATCTGACTGGCTCAAACCTATCAGCCAACTTTAATTATTTTATTCAGTATACAAGAGACTAATATATCCACAGTGCCTTTACCCAAAGGAGTACACAGTTCTTCCTTAGTCTCTTTGGAACCTGTTCTTTCTAACTAAGCCAACACAAGTTATAAATTATTAGAAGCTGCATTGACTAATTCATTGTTTTGCTTGAACTTTCCTTCGAGCTCTCCATAAAATATTATTTCTTCTTTGCTTATCCCTCATTAAAATGTATATTACTGTTCTTCCTCGTTTTTATCTTTGCATTTGTTATTGCAACCTTTGTACTTTTTCATTGTTGTGACTGCATTTAGGGGCCTTTCCAAGAGAAAGAATGGGACAAGACTCACTAATTTAGATACATTTCTTCTCTGTCTTCATTTACTTAACATATGCCAAAATGACAGTTGATGGAAAGCTTATTTGTTTTTCAAGTTGAACTTTAACTGGTGACCCTAATCTGAGAACCTGGTCAACTGTATACTGTAAAGGAAACACAGTCTTTAAATTCAAGTCAATAGATCGTTTATTACAGAGATAGGACGAATGGAATAAACATTCTAATGTGACAGTATTTTATTCAGCCATTAGTAGCTGTCATCAATATTCGGACACTATTAAACAGTGCTGACTGAATGGGAGATGAGGTGGTCTCTGCTAACTCTTGTATCATATGGAGATTAAATTAGGCTTTTCAATAATTGCAGTTTCTTAATGGCTAACAAAAGGTATTCCTGTATTGCCCCTGTGTCCGTTATGAGTTCCATAAATAACTAATTAACCTCTGTAACCAAAGTCAGCATTAAAACAGGAGGCAACCTCTGTACAAACAGTGGGCATCTAAGAGATTTCCTGAGCAATATGAAGCTTACATTTTTTCTTTTTTTGCAGTGTTCTCTACAGAAATTAAATGCTTATTGACTCCACGTTAATACCCATTTACTAATCTGCCATTTTTGTTTGTTTTAATACCACACTCAGTTTTACAGTAGAAAGGAATTATGCAGTTTAGAAGTATGAATATTAAAAAAGAATATAATTAAATCTGTAGCCTGAAACCTCTGTCTAAAGCTATAATGACAAATTTAGTCCATATTTATTATGGTGCACAAGGGACTTTAACTAGATCATTAGTTTATATGCCTTACTCAGTAGCAAAGTTCTAAAACTTCACATTTTGCATATTATTACATTATTCATTTTTCCAACTAGGCATAAAATATGGCTTCCCAGGAGTACAATACCTAATTCTTCAAAATATACAAAGATAGCAATAAAATGATTAAATTACACCTCTTACATCTGTTCTTCTTGTCTGATTATAAATTAAAATGTTCAAAACCAGAAGAAAACAACACAGGTAACAAATATGTTTAACCTGAACATCTTCTCAGAATTAAAAAAATTACAAAATCTATCCCCTCAATTATAAATGTGATTGGCTTATCCTGCTGTTCCACAGGTTGTGTCATTTTTGAGAGGTTGTGAAATAGAATATAATTTGGCCACAGATTTTAAAATCACTGACTCTGACTGATAACATGCATTAAGTGCTGTGAACTCACCAACACAGCTGCTGAGAAAGACTGATCAAAGAACTCAATGAGATTTCTGTCTGTATGAACACATTGGTTTAAAAAACCCATAAAATGTTATGCCTGTCAGGAGAAAAATATAAAATGCTATTCTAAACCACCACTCATCATTGCAAAATGCTGCTTGGTGTTTTCTTTATCAATTACACATTAACAAATCTTTAATCCAATGATGGAAATGCACCAGTGCAGGTGACACTGACAAATTATCCTTGGCACAGTCTCTGAACTCATAACACATTTCAAAGAAGACTACTTTGAACAGGAAATGCATGAACTATTAAATCACAATGCCTACTGAGAAATTTAATTTTAGGGAGCATTATTAGGAAAATTACTGTTTACTGAAAAATTTATATTTGCAAACAATAAATGTCTTCTAAAATCTATTATTCCACTAACCTGGAACTATGTTTGTTTCCTAAAATGCTGAAATTCATTAAAAAAAATCACCTAAAGAAATTGTTTAAATTACTCTGGTCATAATAGCACTGAATCAGCATTGTGCAGCAAGGCATCATTGGATGCCACTGTAAGCATTGGTGGATGAATTAGGGGAGCAGAAGTTCCGACTGAGTGCTCCTTGAATGCTTCTGAACTGACAGTTTTCAGCAAATTGAGATACCATACTATCTTTCCAGTTTTCATCTGCCTTACAGATACATTTTATGACAATTAAAAAAAATGTCTTTTTTTAATTATTTTTTTTAATCATGGCTGCTTCAGTTGCAAATTGAAACATATGAAATAAAGAACTGCATTAGTTTGAATGATCAAAACTCTTCCAGCTACTGAGCTGAATACATGTGAGCCAACTTTAAAATGTACCCTGAAGATTTAACTTGCTGTTTTAAAAAAATAATATTCCAGGTACAAAATAAATCTAGAGTCCTCCATTAAATTGAGAGGGGGAATAAAAAAAATGGATGAGGAAAGAACTTAGAAGACTTTGAAAACAGTCACATGGAAAAGGGCTTTTTGATAAAATATTCCTGTTTACAAGCCCACCTCTGATTTATGTACTCATATGTTGAAAATTTACCTCATTCACCCAATCTGCAGGGGGAAAAAAGAGAAAGAGGAAAAAATAAAAGAAACTGGCTTCATTACATGATGTCCCTCGATAAATAAAAACTCGATCTGGCCTCTGTCCACTGCTGTTCTAAATGAGCCCAGTCAGTCTGGCCCATGTTTTTTCATTTCATTTTCTCAAGCCAAATGACTACCATCTGCTGTCACAAAGCTGCCACACAATCAGTAATGGAAGAATTCTAAGGAATATAATGGCTGAAGAATGAATATATGACATTCCAGCTCCTATCTAGCAGAGAGAGAACAGCAACCCATTTGAAAAGAAACAGCAGTAGTCTTCTCCCACATCTCAGCAAGTGCATTGTAATACAAATCTTTATTTGGACTCAAGACGTTGACAGGTCAATTGAACAGAATAAGTCTAGTTTATGATGCAGTTGTCAGAAGTGGTTAAAGCAGGAGTCTGTTTACCGGCGCCCTGAGATATTCCAACAATTTTTCTTGCAAACCAGCACCTTGAGGTTAATTACTTTACCAATTTGAGTAAATGGCAAGCCATATTCCCATCTGTCTCCATTAGTTCCCCACTATTTCTCAATTTATGATGACTGGGGTCAAGGCTGTGGTACAAAAGAAGAGCTAATAAAGCATGAATGGAGTAATTTTCTGTTTATACAAATGTGGTAGCCACAGCATAAATATGGAAAAGACATTTTAGAAATGCATATTCTTTGCCTTGAAACCTCCGGGTGCTAACTGTATCTAGAGCAGTGAAAAACAAACACTAGCAATGAATTGTTGTTCCCATACTTAATGTGTCTTTAACAAAACCTGCTATGTCCTGTGCACCACTGGCACCCTGGCACAGGAATGAGAAAAGTTCTGAAAAGCTTACAAAAGTTGATCTCTACTAAGCCCGCTTTTTCACCACAGGCAAGATTCCTGGGAAAGAAAAAAGAAAAATTTCTTTATTTTGCTAGCAAAATGCAGCATTACTGAAGCCTTTCTGCCTCAAGTAAACATTTTTTGCTATCTATACAGGATTTAGTGCTGGAATCCCTTAAAAGCTATTTAGCAGTGTGACTGATTTAAGAGCATCTCAAGGGACAATACCTATTTTATTTCTGTTTGTTCATTAAAGCCCTGTGAAGATTTACTCCTACATTAAAAAGTGTACACTTTGTCTTCCTTTTTTTTGTTTTAAATTCAACCACATAGTTATTTTCTGTTCAAAATACTTAACGTCTATAAAAAATGCCTTAGATAAATAACTCAAGGAAAAATCTCCAGTGATTTCCACATACTGTTAATGAATATGTTAGATTGATACATTCTGCCTAATCTACTTTGTCTAAACAGTGGCAGTCTAAAAATAGAACATAATATTTTGGCCATTTGCCACAAATAGCAGAATTACTCATTAATTAAACACTACAATAAAATAAATTGTGCAGGAAATGAGGCATAAAGCACAAATTTAACCATAAAAATCTCAAAATAGAACGGAAGTAATGTTTCACTGATGTTTGTGTAGTGTAAAATTTTATATGCATGACATATCCATCAGAAGCCACAGAAACCCACTGAAGTGAAGCAAATCAATAGTTGCATATACATATTAATTCCTGAAGAACAGTGTACAGAACAATGTATTTTCAGATTACTATATTTGTCCCTAAAATCAGATCAGCCAGTAGAGATGATGGCAAAACTTTTAAAGAACAGAATTGACTATCACCTCACTGATTTCTTAGGAAGTCAGAAACTCAGATTTGTACTTGCAATAGTAAGTAAGATAATAGTAATAGTAAGAATCAACGTGTACAGGCTGTTGTTAGCACAATATTATCCAAAGAATTTCTTCCACTGTTCCTCAGGACTGCAGAACATTTATCACTTCTTGTTTTGTAAAGAAGCAAACTGAAACACAGTGAGTTACACAAATCAACTCAATTGTAAAATAATGCTACCTACCAAACAACTTGAGTGCTGAACACTATGTGCTAAACACTATGTGCTGTCCCAGGCCAAGCTACTTACTGCAACACCACCTATGTTACCAATGCCAAAGGACACACAGTGGAAGCCCAAAGTGCAATACTGTTACTGCTCTATTGGATGCTTGTTACGAAGGCACACAGAACATGAGGAGTTAAGGTGTTATAAATGGTAACTTCTGACTTCATAGAAACAGCTCATTATTCATGTTCTATATACACCTCTAAGTAGTAAAGTAGCAATAATGTAATAATTCTGTCAAAACATTTTGCAGATTCTTATTAATTATGCCCAATCTTAGGAACAGCACAGAGTCTTCTAATTTTGTTGACAAGGAAGTTAAGTTTCAGTAACTAACATTTTAAAACACAGAAAAGTATGAGTGGCAAAACTATAACCAAAAAGAAATCCTAGTGGTTTGCAATGTACTTCTGTCAATGTATATAAGGTTGAATAGCTTATGCTACAAGAGGAATGGTGCCCTTTTTTGAACTTTAGCATTCAAAATGGCATCTGTGGGTTCATCAGTGAGGGTGAGGAATCTAGTGCACACAGAAAAAAAAGTATTCTGAAAATGAGATCTTGCTAACATATAAAAAGTTTATAAACAATCATATAGAGAACACCCTTATGGTACATTCTGTCCACACAGCAAATTCCAGGCCCACCCATCTCTTTGAGAGGTTCTTTTTCAACAGTCTAAGGTTGCATGATTTTTAAGAACCATTCAGCTTTTTAAAAATAATTGAGCTCTCAGTACCTGTCACTGAACAGGGAAAGGTAAAATGCAATTAAAAAATTTACCAGAGAAAGAAAATAGGAACAAAGGCAAGGGCTGTGTATATTTCTGTATGTCTTTTAAAAGCCTATTTATTTGGTGTATACTGTAAAATGATGAGATAATATAGTAGAACTGGCTGTAAGATTATGTGAAATTAAAATTATCTGAAGATTTTAAGATTATTTTAAGAATATCTGAATTATGTAACATTATCTGAAATGTGTCCTAGACGTGAGATTGTGCACGGAAGTCTTGGAATATTTAGAATCATTCAGGTTGGACGGGATCACAGCAGGTTATCTAAGACAACCTCTGTCATTTGCTACAAAAGACTTATCATTTGGGAATATGTGTTTTGATTGCGTAAATTTGAGGGGAGGAAAAGTGACCTTACCCATCTCAACTGAAAAGATATTCAGTTCACCAGAGAAGAAAAAATTGGGGAAAAATTATTCCACATTTTATAGAGAACATTAGCAAATTTCTGATCTCCTTACAAATTCTATTCAGCGGGATCTTTTACTACAAAACTAAAGGCAGCAGCATTAGAACCAAAAGCTCATATTTTTTTTGCCATTACAGTTTTAAAAAAATGAAACAGGAAATTAAAGGAACAATTACTAAGAACAAAATAAATAAATAATAAAGAAAGTGAAAATAACTTAATTCCCCTCATCATTCCACTATACTTACATACACAAACACACACCCCTATATATAAATATATACAGGCCCTCTGCTTATACTTCATTAAAATGTTCTTTTGCTGGTCGTGTGGATTCTACACACTAATGTTGCTCTGACATTAAGGAAAAACAAAACTAAAGATGACTGGGAAAGCAGAGAAGGGAAATGCGGTTTATTCTATATTTACTTGGAGATAATTTTTTCTTTTTATGATGGAACGAAAAGGACAAATGAGTAGAGAGTTTAAACAGGTGAGCAGTCTTCTTTTCTACCTTTCATTAAATTCCAGATGGACTTTTCTAGAGAAGTCCTTTTTCAATAGAAAGTTATCCTGTTTCTACTGGATATTTCCAACGAGCTTCCTGTGTAGAATGATGATGGCAACTCTTATTTTTTTATTTGCTATACATTTCTCACTCTGGTTCTATCCAATTTGGACCTTGTGATTGCAGAGAAGTTTTAAACAGCTTCATTCTGTGTCCACTGAGAACTCACACACACACACTTATAAGTTAATGCAAATATTAACAAAGTCAAATTCACATCTTGTGAAAATTCCATATACAGCAGTTCATGAAATTGTTATTGGTACTCAATGGTCACTGAAATAAGCAGAATTATCTGGACATTTTTTTCATGTTGTTCTAGACTAAGTGTTGCTGAATGGTGAACATGCATCCAAATCAGATGTTCTTTACAAGTTCTGACAGAAGTAGCAAATTCAAGTACAATATATATTATACTAATAGCAAACTTTAAAACAATTACACAGGAAAAATATATGGCTCCATTTTCAAGTTAATAGCAAAATTCTAGTCATCTCATATTAATCATAATCTACTCAGTAAGTGAGTAGAACATTTTTAGTTGGTTTATTTGGAACAAAAGCTTAGGCACATCTTCATGCAAGAAAAATACTTGCTGATATCCTACTGACATTCTGCAAAGACACAGTTATTCTAAAAAGTTATTCTATAGTAATAACTGGAATGTTATGCCTGTTTCTGTTAAAATAGTTTGGAGCAGGATGCATTTAAGCCACACAAAGCACTTTAACTAGACTTTAAGATTTTTCATATAAAGAGCTAGTTTGGAAGAGCTTTTAAGTAGTTACTCCTCCAATTTCAGTCTTCTTGTAAGCACGTCCACCTTCACTATGAATTGCCTGTTTTCAGTTACTGCCATTTTATTACAGAAGAAAACCATGAGGAACAAGCTTATCTGCTGAAACAGAATTCAGCTCTGCTGAAACCAGTGAGACAATACTAAACACTGATAGTCAGTTTACTGTGAGTAAAACCAGAGAATGGTTAAATGGCAAGAGAGAAACATACAATATATTAATAAACAGAGGCCTGGTTTTAATATACACTTTCTTTGACACCTTGACAAAGCTATTGATGGTCTGTTTCAGTTCCTAGGGAAGTCAGGGAAGTATTTCTTGTAGTTTCATAGGGCTTTGAATCTGCCTATCCATATCACTATTACATATTTTTTCCATGTGTAAAAATAAGATAATTATATTCATTTTGGGTGAGGAGGTAGCTGCTTACTGCATGAAAGGTTTTAAGAAGCTGTTTCCTTCTTGTGGAAACAGAGGAAGTATTTATATAAAATCAAAGATGACTAGAACAGTAAATTATTTTTTGGATGAATAGCTGTAGTAAAATCAATCTCTTGGTTGATGGATAATTCTCATGGTATACTAAACAACGTTCTGCCTTAACCCCTAAAGAGACACATAATTTAGAGAAATAAAAGAAAGCAAGCTGCATACTAGACTACAGAAATTTGTCAACAGAAAAAGACTGGATGCATCTGAAAACTCTAGAAGGAAAATACTGTGAAAGTTTAAGTTATCAAAACTTAGAAGGTTTTGTGGCTTACTGAGCAATCATGGAGGTCTAAACATCCTCAAGGGAAGGTCAAAATGAAACTCAGGACTCTAACCCATGGGAACTTGGAGAGGGAGTTCTCTGAAGTAAAGCTATTGATACAACTCTCAGGCTACACAAAGGGGATTGATTGCCTGCCTGCAAGCCTCCCAGAACCACCAACAGAATACCACAGACTTGTTCTCCTTGTTGATATTTAAGAGAAGAATCCAGAGTTTGAATGACACAAAACCCGAACCTCTCATACATCCTTCCTGTATCCCTGGAGCATAATCAAGGGGAAGAGGTACTCTCATTGTCATAGACAATGAGATTGCCATCTAAAATATTTAACAATCTTTCCCAAGCATTAAAAATTAGCTTACAATGTAGTTTGAAAAGTGTTTCAGAGAAGTCCATGTGAAAAGGAGAAGGAAAGCTTTTCAGCAGCTTACCTGAGTGACATTAACAGGACACACCATCATGAGTGTGCTACCTAATCTTGCTGTCTGTCTTCACCAAAGAGAACATGCCAGTTAGACACTGACAGCCTCAAAGTGGGTGTCCTGGTCTTGTAATGTGAGTCACTGAGTGCTAAGCATAATTGGAAGAAATCCAGGAAAGTAATTCCTTTCAAGACCTGAGGTTGAATCTTAAAAGGGAATTTGGATGCAAAAAGCCCATCTCTTATTCTCAAAGTCACTCCTCAGCCTTTCAAGTTTTAATCACTTTTTGTTCCTGTGTTCCAGTGGATGAAATCACACAACATGTTTATATGTTTATCAAAAATGTTTTGGGATGTGGTAAGTCACTGGAAAATCTTCCAGTTATACTGTTTCATCATGGAACTGAAAAAGTACGTAATACCAATACATGAGAATTTTGCAATGCAGCATTAAACAGTTGGAAATTGCTACTATCAATTTAATTAATAGAAGTAATCATATAGTAACTGAAAAGAAACACTAGTTAGTATTTCAAAAACATGCAAGCTATCATTGCAAAGATGAATTATCTCAGCCAGGAGAGACCAGAAGGTAGCAGGTAAGTGATATGAGTTTAAAAAATAATAAAGTCTTACAAACAGGCAAGATGGTCTTAGGGTTGCATTCAAATCACACCTGATTTCAGCTGCCACAATTTGTGCTACTCCCTTAAAGCAGCATAAGGGTTGAATCCAACTTCTAACTTACAAAGTACATCTGCTCTACAAAGCACTTTTACAACAGTCACATAATTAGGCAAACATGACTTATATTTCTCTCACTTCCTAAACTGGCTTTATTTTAAAGGCACGAATTACATAATGGGGAAAAGCCTCTAATTTCTGAGAACACACTTATCTAATACAAATACTTTGTAAGGAGAGTAACAAACTAATGTGGATCTGTACAATGGCTTTTTCAAACAAACACATTTGATGCTCAGAACTCTGTGTTCTCCTGTGCTTTGAATTCACTTCTGATACTTCAACTAGTAATGCTTGAAGCAAAAGATACAGTTTTGTCAAATAATAAAGCAACAAGACATATTAGCCTGCTTCTGTTAAGAAAATCATAACCAAACCAAACAAGGACTTGTTAGTTTTGGGCACAAAGTATCTCCCAAATATCCATAGACATCCTGATAGTTCCTATTAAAAAATTGTTCAAATTTGTAAATGACTGATGGTTGCTTTGTCAAGATGGAAACATCAGTTTTGCTGCTCTTTGTGGCAGGACAGTTGTACATAATTCCAATTCCTTATTGTCCTATCTGTAGAAAGAATGAATGCAACTGATAGATGGAATAACATGCTCTATGATTTGCTTTATTTATGTTGTCCATTCTTTAAGAAATCGTAGGCACAAGCAGTTATACATGTAAGAATTTTACTGCTTTTCTGGAAGAAAAAACCCAAAAACAAAAAACCCAGGCTGCATGAATACAAGCAAAGTTAGCTTATGACCTCGGGATGTCTTAGAAGTTATGGTGGCAGAGGAGAAACCTATTAATGAAAAAAAGAAGAGGTGGAACAGTTTTAAATGAAAAAGCTTCTAGAACTAACAAAACATTGTTTCTCTGTCTCTTTCAGCTTATGAACCATGTTAGGAGAGAATGAGCTGTAAATAGCAGAATGAAGGGATACTACAGAAAACTTAAAAGAGCAAGAAAACATGTTAGTACTCCTATGTTTTTCTAAACTGGATCCCAATCTTGAGGTGCTTACATTTGATACAGACTTTGATGGTGAGATAATTCTTGGGAGTCAGGTTATGCTTATTCCCATTGAATAAGCATGCCCAAACACCTCTTTGCAACACAGCAGGTTGCTGAGTACCACCACCTGGTCAGTATTTCTTATAAGTAAGTAAGTGTGTCCTATCCTAGAGGTAATCATTCTGCATGTTGAACTTCAGAAATCCTATCCTATTAATGGAATAAATTTTATATATTCTGATCATATTAAAATACGAGACTCAGCAGTTCATGTGAAGTTTCAAGACATTAATTTACAGTCAGTAGCATATTCCAAACAGAATCACTGTTCCCAAGTATCTCAAACAACAACAACAGTTTTTAAAGAGTTTTTTAGAGTTACTGGGTCCATTACAATTAACATGTTTTTGATCGCATAACTTTTCTTATCATGCCAGGAATAATGTGATGTGAGAACGATCATTCTCTTTTTCTCCCCTTACAGAGCCAAATATAGTTATATGAATCTGAGGGTGCTTCTTGCTGAGCAGGCCAATGAGATAAATCATAGCTGAAAAAATGGAATAAATATTATTTCTGCCTGTCATGACAGTTAAAGAGGTCATCATCTGCAAAATTGAGGCCATATAGGTACCAAGTAGTACCCCAGGTACTCTGGTTTCCAGCCAAGACCTCCACCATTTTACTTACACCTATTCTCAAAGCCCACAGAATTGGTTGGTTTTGATGCTGTTCACACTTCTATTTCAGCATGTGTTTGAGGAACTCAGAAAGGAAGGTAAGGACAGCAGACAGCATATCCACCATGTTAGGACATTTGCCTGGCCATGGATGAGAAGTTGTACAGTAGAGAAGTGAGGTGATGCACTTCAGAAGCCAAATTTCATCTGCTTCTATGCTGTGACTGTTATTTCTGTGTCAGTATATGATATATGAAGTAAGTACCCTTGAAATCAGCAGATTAATACCTCAGTTGCTAGTATGCTTATATTTCATGCTTTCCTGTTGGAATGCTTGCAAGCAGCAATTTTTTTTCAATGATTCCTGGTTAAAACTTCTCAGTCTCTGCAACCGTAATTTTTAATAGAAAGAAATAGTCCTATGATAGATTACTGCTTAAGATCTATTGTAGTTAAGTAAATCATCAGAAGCCACTGCATCCTGGGTATTCTGTTTTTTTACTCCTCTAAGTAAAGGAGAACTGGAGTGTCTTCCAGAAAAGCAAATGGCATACTCTTTGTGTTCCCTGTATATAACAGAAAGTGCAAACTTTCTTAAGATGTGGCAGACAATTTCCTACAGGGAAATAAGGTATTCATCTAATGCTAAAATGGCATAATTTTTCTTTTGATGGCTAGACTGCAGGATGTAATACAAACTCCAAACTGGCAGGGTGGGTGGGAGGGTAGAATGTGGATAGTAATGCTGATTTGATAGCTGAGCAATGAAATCTCCTGTAGGTTAGTTCCCATGAAAGAACTGATAAGGGCACTTGTTTTCAATCATAGATGCTCTCTGCTCAGCCCTATTCTGAAGTGCTCTACTCAGAGTTTCCCCAATCAATATTTTGACTTTGAGAGGCAGAGCTATTAGAGGTTGTTTAGCTTGAGAGCTGGAATGCCAAGTCTTGAGCCAGGCAGCCCTCCTCTACTGTTTGTCAAAAGAAGAGCAGATGCAAAGAAACAGTTACATTCCTAACCTCATAATATTATTTTCTATTATTTTGCCCTTTGATAAACATATTTTCTAGATGTGAATATGTGCAAAACCAAAGCACTGTAATAGCATACCACAGCAAACATGGTCATAATGACAGAACTTTTTATCTAAAATTAGCAACATTTACTGAAATATCATTTTCCTTGTCCTGGAATGAAATTCTTAACAAACTGAAACAGATTCCTTTGACCGTTATACAGAATGATCAGCTAGGCAAGTCACAATTTGGATTTTTGTGCCAGCCTAAGAGGAAAGTTTAACATGATGGCAATATATACAAAAATATCTCTTTATTTAGATCTGATAATGGATTTTTAGGTATCTCAGAAAACTTTCGTTCTTAGCCGTAAAGTTATTTTAACATGACCTACATATACCTCAAAATCTACTCCAAGCAGCAATTTAACTTTGGTTCTCCCAACAACTGAGGAAAAAAGCTGCTCTACCAAACACACAGCTGTGAGAATATATGGTCTCACCACTATAGAAAAATGTCATGGGAAGTCTGAACTCTGCAATTCAAACAGTTAAAAAAACTTTATAATAAAGTGTTTTTTGCTTGAATTCCCAATCACAGTGAATGACCGCATCTTTATAATCTGTTTTCTGTACCCAGTATGCAGCTATCTCTTTAGGGAAAATTATTTGTATGACAACTTATATTTTGTTGGATATTCTTAATTTTTGGCTACATATCCTTACAGAGATTCTGCTCAATTTGCACAAGTTGGTTGTATTCCATTTGATGCTACTTTATATGTCGTTGTTTTAAAGAATATTACCACTTGTTACTAACAGTTATTTGCCTTCCAAATGCTGCTCTCCCCAATGTATCTTAAAATATTTGCTAGGAAGAACAAAGAAAAACATCTGTGGTTTAGTACTGTTCATATTTTAAAGCCATAAGTTTCTGAAAATCATCAGTTTGGCAGTCATACGCTTATCCATGTTTTGTAGCTTCCACTAATACAGGCAACAATCTAAAGACCTTTTATATAAATTAAATGGGGAAAGAAGAAAGTTCTCCGTTACCTCAGATGTTTGTTTTACATTAGTACAATTTTACATTAGTGCTTGTCACTATTTTCTTCTCACTTCATCTTTTCGGTATTGATCATCTGCTTTTGATCTCACACACTGAGTAATGACATTGTTTTCACAATGTTCAGAGTGGAGCTTTAATGCAAGCAATTTTTTTTTAGGACTGCTTCCTATCAACACAGAAGCCAGCCTGAGCAGACTCTGGTTACTTATTTGATACGAAAGGAAATAAAGATTTTATAAGCACAGAGCAAAATGTTGAGGGGTTTTGGTTTTTTGTTTTGTTTTGTTTTTTCACAGTCAAAAAGATCCTTCTATGCCTTGTGAGGGTAAACAAACAATAAGATATATTTTTTAAAATGTGTTTAAAAGAACCAGAAGCTTAAGCAGTAGATATGGAATTGCAACATAAAGAAGACATTTTCATTAAACTGGTCTTATAAATATTTAGTTGTTTACTTTTTAATAAATGGTAAGGTAGATTTTTTTCTTGTTTTATTACATACTGATGCCTTTGGTAGAACAGACAACAAATTTGTTTAAAGATAAGGTGGTTGTGCACTTAGGTAGGAAGACAGACAAATAAGTTACCTGTGTGTTTCAAACAAAAACTCTACAGTTCCCAATTTACCTTCTCTCTTGATTCAAAGAAGGTGTTTTGTGTTGCTAACTGTAATTCCCAATTCTTGCATCTGAGTGATTATTTGTTTAGGAGCACTCAGCACACTGAACAGGGCAGGTTTGTTCTGCTGAAGACTTTATTACCCGTCTGCCAGAAAGCATGGCTGTGATGTAATTCATTCTATTTACCCTAAAACAACACCATCTCTTCTCATGGGTATGCAGTGTTATGAGGAGAAAAAAATAACTTGACACTTCATCTTGCAATGTCTTTTGCCAGTACTGAGGAAAAAATTATGCAGATATAGTACTTTCATTAGAAGCACTGCAATAAAAGTAGTATTTCTTCCCTGAACATAGAGCACCAAGGAGATATCCCAGCATTTCAAATGTACTTAACTTCTCAACTATGATTAACCAGTTGATATAACTCCATCAACATTTGAAGTATTTTATGTTCCCCCTTTTACAGACTGTTTTAGGTAGTTCTGATTTAGGATGGCTTTTTCCTTCCATGAGGCTAAAGTGCATTATTTAGGGGTTATCTTTGTATTAAGCCCATGTAATAGGTTTCACTACTATGTAAAATACCAAACAAAAACATGTAAGTACTTCCCCTACAAAATCTCCCAACAACCTTCCTATAGTCGGTCTTTATAGTACATCTTCCGCAGTTATAAAACAGGATGCTGAGTGTTTATAAACTGTTGCACAGATAGACTGGAGTGTTCATATGTGCTTGCTTGCATGGAGATGGGAGGAGGGATGGAAAGGAAGAATCTGAATAACAACAGCTTCTGAAAGCAGAGGTTCGAAAGAAACATGCCTTTAAATAGTGCACACAGTTGTACCTTCCTTTCCATAATTTAGACAAAACTAAACTGAAGGTATGTGGGAAGCTAAGCATGGTATATCAATATTTATGCTGCTTGGCATTTACAAACCAGCATTTGCATCATCCTATGCAAATGTTTGTTCTACATAAAGGAAACATTGTTTTCTGCACATCATGCTTCAAGTCATATGCTCTGAAACAAAGATTTCAAGAGTATACTGGCCTTTCTGAATTTTTATTTTATTTGGAAAGCTGTAATTTACAAGGCCAAGCCTCTACTCAGAAAACTCCTGCTTTAATGATGGAGCATATTATTTATTGCATGTACTAGCTATGAATACATTATTACAAAAGTGCTCAAAATTGGCTGAAAGATCTGCAAGCATTCCCTTCCTTCTCCTGTATAGTGATCAGCTCCTGCTCAGCAATTTCTCTGTGTGAGACACTGAAATGAAGCAAATAACACATTTTTCTTTAAACTGACATAGATGGCTGTTAATTCTAAGCTCTTTGCTATGTTCATAAACAATAAACATAAGAATAACATTTTCTACAATTGCTGTATACTTCTGAGTGGACAATTTTCAGTTCTGTCAAGTGAAGCCAAAGTAATATTGTGGTGTCATGTTTACAGCCATCTGTGTGGATGCAAAGTCAAGTTTGGACAGCTTTGATCTTGATAAAGTGCAGATATTTTGACATGAAGGGTGGCTACCTTGAAAGAACACATGGATCCAAATGCTCAAGGGCTAGGAATAAATGGTTGGAAAGGTAAGGCTAGTTCCAAACCAAATTTTCAAAATACCAGCAACTAATTAAAACAATAGTAGCCAGTTGGAAAGACTCCACCTGCTAGTATCTTGTTCTTGCCAATAACCTGTGGAGACAGATCTACAAGAGCAAAAAGCTACAAAAATCAAGCCAAAAATCCCTTAAAATCTCACAATTCTTGTAGCTGGAAGGGAAACTGAACTTAAAAAGTATAGACGCATCAAAACTCCATAAAAATACTTCCTAGCTATTCAGAAAACCTAAGACAAAGATCTTGCTGCATCCAATCTTTGGGGTCTTAGAAGTAACCACCATGATTGGTTTGACTTGATCATTAAAGTAACAGCTTTAGTGATATGGCTCCTCAGAAGGGCAGGAACAGCAAAAAGTAGAGGTGGGAAAATGTCGGTCTCCCTGAGATCAATGTCCAAACATTTATATCATGATTTCACTGCATAATCTTTGTCAAAGAAGTGGGCAGCAAATATCATCAGTTCAAGAGCAGTAACCCAAAACCAGATTCAGAATAGGTAAAAATGATTACTGTCATCTGTGCATTTGTGACTCTGAGGGAAGGGAATTGGGGGACTTTAATTCACTGGAAAAAGCAGCACAACAGATCTCTGCAACCCTCTTAAGCCTAAAGGATTCCTGAATGCCTGTTAAGCATCACAGTTGTCTTAATAGCTAGCAGATAATAGTTGCCACCTAAGTTGAAGTGAAAACTGATATAAAAAGCATGAAGGCTTTGTCAATGAATTATTAAATAGAATTAGTCACTTTTGCTGTCAATTGGCTGGAACCAAACCAGAAACCAAAAGAAAAAATACTTTAAAATATTTCCTTTAGGAAAAAAAGATATAATTCTTTTTCTTGAAATCTACCATTTCAGGAGAGATACAGGGAATGATTTTTTAAAGATTGTCACACTTAAGTTTGGGGATATCCTCGTAATTCATAGTTTGACCATTTCCAAATGCAGCATGAATTAAACGTGCCCTGAAGAAAAACTGATGCCTTTCTTTTTTTCATGGGATTAGTTCAGTTTTGCAGAGTTGTAATTTTAATTGAAAAACATATTTTCCCCATCACTTCTGTGCACAGAATAAATTTGAATTACTAGCCAAAAGTTCCCATTGCTATTGTAATTTTAATTCACTTTTTGACAGGTAGGAACCTGAGTATCTGGTACTCACTGTACAAACTGAGAAGTCACCCACTCTCCTGATGATTCCCTTTAAGATAAATTACCTGAGGATATTTTTCATGACCAGGTATTGGATTCTACCTGTCTCCTATAGAGAAAAAAACCAGAAAGCTGCATCTTTTGCTCTCAGTTTTGCCAGTTCCATAGTGAAGTTATTGTCCATTCTTTATTTGTATAAAAATGTTTCAATATAGGACATGACTTCAAGCACGTATCATGCGTTGTGAGAGCATCTGGACAATGGAAAATGGCAAGTAATGCAGAGCTTGGGGCTCAGTCTCAAATTTATCATCTAGAAGCACATTCTCAAGGGGCTGACTAACATTATCTGTCTCTTCTTCCTATAACTAAATACATCCATGTGAAAAGCAGCAGAACATGCCCACAAAGCTTCAAGTTCCTCTCCACTCCCCACAATCTTCATTTTATTTATTGAAATTTCCCCCTTATATTTAATGTACAGAGTAAAGTTATTTTGCACTGCCACCACTGCAGGAGCTTTTTAAATGATTCAAGGAAGTATAGCTTTCATTTAGGTTTGTGCCCTCCAGTCTGTTTATAGTGGTCGATACACTTGTCTGAAAAATATAATGGATTAGCACATCATTCAACAAACTAGTCAGAAGGCAAGCTCAAGGCGACAGAGACCAAAAAGTAAATTACAGCCAGTAGGAGGGACAGGCCATGCCTACAGCTAGGAAACATCATATCAGTACAAAACCAGTATTTTGTTACTTGAACTGAATGGGTGAAGAATTTGCACTGAAATATAATAAAACAATCAACTACATGATTTCCTACAGAACTATGAATTGTGCAGGTTATGACACATAATGCAAAATCTGATGCTCACAAACAGCGCCTGCTACAATCACACTTCCTATCTACAGTACACATTGCTTGGTAACTTAAAAGAAGTATTTTTCTCCAAGGAAGAAGTTTTTACATCAGAGCTTATTTAACACATTTAAATATGTGCTAAACATAGCATACCAAAAATCATATTGTGACAAAGTTCTGAAAATCTATTTTATACAGGTAGAACAAATGCATCCAGAGATGTAATAAAGCCTCAAATGACAAAAGGCCATTCCTCTTAGAATACAGGCAACATTCAAGGTGAACTTCGATAACTGCAATTTTTAGTATATATTAAAATATTTAAACTCTTTTCTAAAAGTTATCATTGTGCATTAATTTCCTTTTTGGACTTCCAAAACAAAATCTTTTTATATTTACTTCTCTTTTAAAACTTTGTTATTCACAATAGATGCCTTTCTTCTGTAATATGTGAATCTACTCTCATTTAAAAAGAGAAAACAGCACTAATGTTCCACAGGAGCTGAAAGATATCAGACCATTATAACAACATCTCAGAAAATTAATATAGTAGATGAAATTCAGTCATGAGGTAGACCCTTCAACTCAAATTGAGGTACATCAAGAAGAGTTGTGTGTGATATGCTGGAAGGCAGATATGCCATACGACTATTAAAGTAAAATCTTGAAACGAGTTACAAACAACGTAGCAAATGATTCAGTAGTGAAGAATGAGAAACTACCTGCAACGTGGCTTCCAAAACCTTGCATCTATGAGAGAGGAAATCTTCTCTATAGAATGTGAACGAAAATATTTTTTTTTCTCCATTTTCATTCAGCAGTGCTTACATAGCAATTAGTTTTGTGTTGCTTCGTCTATTTATAGTTGTGCATCTGTGTAGTATAAATCTGTCTCCTGGAAGAAGAGGTGTTAAAGTCGATCCTTTCTAAGTTGTAGGTATACTGCACTGATAATCAGCTTTCTGTTCTGGTAATGAGCTGGTTTGTAAAACCACATTTGCATTGTGACATGTCTATTGCTCATTTGCCTCCCCTCACACACTACTGTAATCTGCAGAAACACCAAAACCTTACTTGTTTTAAATTAAGATCCCACTTTCAAAATATAATACCCTATCACACCTGAAACCACAATGTTCAAACATGCTGAGCTCTCCATTCAATATTAAATCTGCCTGTTCTCTTGGTGTGTGGCCAAAAAGAGACTGAGAGGTTTTGACACATTCTTTTCTGATTTGTTTGTTTCCTGGGCAGGGGCTATTGTTCAATGCCAACTATTATTTTAGATGTCTATTTAATATTTCTAAATTCAGATGTTATATATATATATATATATATTTAAATGCATTAAGAGGCACTTATAAACTTGACTAATTCCATTCAATATAACAAATTATTAAACAGTGAACAGTTATTTCCTACTTCTGCAAGCACACATGGCTTCACATTTCTGACTGGTAAAATAGTCAAGCAAACACAGATGACCTATACAACGACTTTGGGTGTTTATAGAGGTAAACAGGGTGTAAAGAAACAAAATGCTAACACACAAGTTCTCACTAGAACTTTTGCTTTTGGTGAGACTGCCACTGATTTTAATGAGAGTTCACACAGTTCAAGAGTCCAAGCTCCAATCCCTCAAAGATTTAATTGAATAGCTTTATACACATCATTAGTTCCACAGCATTCAGTGAGAATTCCTGTGTGCATGTGTGCGGGATACAAGCCTTTGTTATGACATATGCATCCTTTCTTCTACTCATATTCTATTACAACTTTTAGAATTACCTTCTATTATCATTGTTTAACACGATTCAGAAAACTTGCCACACTGTCATATATACCTCTATTTAGAATAAATTTTTACAGGAAACACATCTCTTTCAGGCTGAATAATTTAGGAAACTCCATCAAAAGCTCAATGTAGACACAACAGCATTTTTTCCACTCATGTTAAAGCAGTAGTATTTCCTTTGAGCAGTCATCACACTCCCATTTTTATCAGAATATGGATTTGATGGAGTTGCCTTTATACCAGCAAGAGACTACTTGCCATCCTAAGAAAAGTGCACTAAATTTTTTCTACATCGTGTCACTAGGCAAGCAACCACTGTTAAACAGATTCATGCAAACCTCCTCTCTGCATATGTTTACAGTCTGCAGTGCCCCGTGCTTATGATCAGGGGCCAAGGGCTTGATCTGTACAGCGACCAACATAAGTAAGATACTCATGTGATACCTAAGCTGAAAAATTAGGGACCAAATAAGAGACAGACACCTCCCCAGACTTGTGCATTTCCCACACTTCTTTTCTGCTCTTGAATTCTTTAAGATGTGGAAAACTTGGGCTGATCATCTATGTCTGATATACAAAGTCTCATAGTGGGAAAGAAACAGCAGGGCTGTGATAGGAACACATACTTCTGCCACATAGAAACCTGAGAGAGAAGCCAAATAAAGGCCTGTCTAGAGGGATTTCAATTTCAATGGCCAGATCTCATTAGATACCATCCTTGACAGACTCCAATCTTTAGAAGCCAACAGCACCACACACACTGCACTGTCCCCCAGTAAAACCAAACATACTTTAGCTTACCATAATTCTTAAAGATGCCGGTGGCCCAAAATCATACAACAAATGTATCTGCTCAGGGCTATAATGCTGCAGCTGGACATTCCTTACTTCCTAATATTGGGGTACAGCATAGGACAGAGATAAAGTACTTGGCAGCACAACTTCAAGACCCCCCTTTTAATCATACAGATGCATATAGATACACACACAGATATATTATATAAAAATATATACATGCATGCATACTTCTAGCTATAGAGCTAATTGCAATACATCCTGCATTTTTTACATTATACTAGAGCATTATGCAACTAAGATTTTTTTTTTTTTTTTTTAAGAGTATAAAAGCCTGTCATTGTAATAAGTATGACCATTCAGATTTCTTTTTACAGCTGGGGATGACCTATCATTGACTGGTAGCATTTGTAAAAGGGTAACAGTTTTTATTGTTAAATTTTGAAATGTGAAATATATCCATCCATGTATTCCCTTCCGTTGCAAGATGCGTTTCTCATAGTCACCAATCTCATTAAAAGTTAAAACTGTGTCTGCTTAGTATTAGCAAGGAATAAAAGGGTAAGAATGAGGTGTCTATGAGAACTATAGCTATTGACATCATTGACCTATAAATACGTCCTCTTCAAGTTGATATACAGCAATTCATTATCTCTGTTTTGATATAATTGCTATAACTGAAAGCCCTTCACTTCCAAGTGTTAATACAATTGCAGTTCATATTTCAGATTATCTGCCAAAAAGAAAAAACTAATTTCTAAATATTTGATCATAAAAGTTGTCCTCAGTTTTTATACAGACAATTTAGTCAAATAATATCAGATAATCTTAGAGCAGATTTAACAGGAAATTGTTCGGGACTCCATCTAAGCAGCATCCATTTGCACTTATATAAATGTACTGAATGTGTAGGAAGACTTTGACAGCTTGCCATATGTGATTTCATTCTGTAGCCTACCCACTTTACCATCAAAAGTTATATCCTTTGAAGCACTGCCAGAATTACTTTAGCCCAGTAGATATGCTAGATGTGCCCTTTAAAAGCCATATCATTTCCTTTATACTCTGACTAGTTCAATGTAGCATCTGCTCAACTAAATTCCTTTGAAGGTTAAAACCAAAAAACACCCATATTACAACTCACTGAGATGTCCAGTGTTGAAAGAAGACCATGGATGCAAAAAAGTAAATTAGTTAAATGAGACTATGAAAGAGAGTCAGAAATTTATCAGCTATCATCAGAATATTGTAATTATACACACATGGAATAAATATTTGCATTTCAGGATTGGTAAGCTTTTTATTCAAAATAATAATAATCCATGAATTTTATACTTCCATTCCATTATGTTGATAGTTTATATGCAAATTCTGATACTGCTGTGACATGGGTTCTAATGCCATAATAAAAGGTATCACACATCAACAACTTGATTCAAAATAGCAAATATAAGTATGCATGTATAATCTCCTTTAAAATCTTTGTTTTTTACAGTTATTTTAAAAGACACTGCTATTTTCACAGCAGCTTCCCAGGTGTTCTAGATGATAATGAAGGGATAGTCTATATCATTTAGTATCACAAAGCAATTGTGACATTTTAGAAATATCTTCAGTTTAGCTTCTTTAATTTCTTCAAATACTATTTAAGATTGAAGGCTTGTGTTTTTACTAAGGAGCTGAATGAGTTTCAGTAATTACATGATTTTCTTGTCTGTTCAATTGAAAAGGTTTCAAAACATTAAAATGGCAGTGTCCTTTCCTAGTCTCTTGAAACTCTACAATGTCAATTTTAATTAACGAGCTGTAAAAGTTACATTTTTATACCTGGAATTTTTTTTCCAATTTCACTTACTATTTCACATGAATTTTCACTCTCACTAGGGAGGCTGCAGGCTTCACTAATAGGCAGGGATTTATCACAGGAACATCATGAGAATGAGGACTGAACTGTGTCAGAACTAGCAACATCACTGTCCAAATTAGGTACAGCACTAACGTGCTTTAACTAGTTAAATAGCTCCTAACCACTTAGACCTGAATAAGCCTAATTTGTTTCATGTCTTTGTATCTTGGTGGCCTTGTGTTAAACACATGAGATCTTTCTTCCCAGTCACCATTGTAGATAAACTAAGAGGAGTGTAGTGATACCAAAAAAGACAAGGAGAAAACATGTATTAAATATTGATCTGGAATAGCCTTCATCAGCTTGTCCAGTCTGAAGTGGACGAAATTCTTTCTGTGGTCTCATTTTTGCCAAAATGCAGGAAAGATAAATCCTTAAACTTGCAATGACCATGGAAGAGAGGCCCATCTCAGTGGAGCAATCACAGAAACTGGAATATTCTTATGGGCATTTCAGGACCTGAATTACTTTCTATTTTCAGCTCTTCCCATGAATTGCATTCTGATGGGAAGGCACTTTAGGTTTAATAAAAAATATACCATAATTGAATTTGGGAGCTATCAAGGAAGACAAAACCAAATCAGAAGATGATGGGAAACAGATGGCTTTAAAATAAAAATACCGTGATTGTTCACCTCTACCAAACATGCAACTAAGCAAATGTATACCTATCACAACAGAAGTTTTCCACTACATTGTTTTAGACCGATAATCTGACTCTGAAGATTGTCAGGTCTTTGGAACACATCTTTCTTAGTGGTTGGACACTAGATCTATGCAACAAATTAAGTCACCTTAAATAAAGACTATAGCATTTGCAATTAATGTAGGAATCCTTTAAAATGCATTAACAAAACATTTGTTTGGGTTAACTCGATCTCAGCGTATATATTAGGAGACAGAACAAAGAAATCAAGCTATTATTTGACCAAACTATTTAAAAATATGCAACCGATTTATAACCAATTTAGGGGAAAAAAAAAAAAAAAAAAAAAAAAAAAAAAAAAAAAAAAAAAAAAAAAAGGAGTAATCAAACTGTCACTCTTATTCAAAGTACTAGGGTACTTACAGGGAACAAAGGGTTTGCTCAATAACTTCCAGAAAATCTCTTTCATACTAGTGTAATGTAAGCACTATGGAGACAATGTTGACTATACAGATTAAAAGGAGAACCTTTCAAAGACCTGTGGAAGTTTTTCATTTACTTATACAATGTGGCTCATGGCAGATCACAAGAAACACATGAGGAAAAGATACTGTTTCTACAACTGCATCAATGAGTTTTGAAATAGGATGTATCTTTTCACTCAAACTTTCAGCCATAGCTCATACACACTTTCCAACATGTGGAAGAGATATGTTTACAATATTCATCATATTTTTCTTATTCACATTACAGAAGTTCAACAAGAAAACATGGATATCTCCGCGGTCATTCAGGGAATGTCAGAAATCTATGTGGCTTTGTATTTACTACCTATGCATGAATAAATGTGGTCCCAAGAGAGACATCTTTTTGAAATGCATTATGAAAAACTATAGACTGACACTTCACTACAGTGGACGTATCCTAATTCAGCAGTACTCAGCCTAGAAAATACTCATTACCCAAAAGACCCAGACATACATTTTATTAGCACAAGGCCAGATTTATTAATGCAAAGGTTTTAAAAGTTATCTGGAATAATTTAGTCTAACCATGATATATATTAGTTTATAGATACATGTGATCCCATTCAACTAGAGAAATATGCCAGTATTTCCCTTGTCTATCTTACTGCTGCCAAACCTCATGATTTTATTGCCCATCATGTGGTGTTTGACTGGAGCTTCAAAGCTTTGCTGCAGAATCATGATATGCCTAGGAATATCATAGCAGTCAATGGAGGAGTTGAAAATGTGATGCCATAAAGGGTGAAAAAAATCAGAATGTTAATAAAGCCTTTAAAGTATTGTAATAACTTGAAAACAGTCTTACTACTTGAGCTGATGGAAGGCCATGAGGTAGGAATATCAGGGGTTGGGAAAAATTATTTTTGATTGGTGAATAAGAAGTAGCATGTCTTCTCACAGCTCTGATTCTCAGTTGCTGAGTAGGGGCAGAGTGCTGTCTCTCTTCCCTGCTTTCCCCTTCCTGTCTGCGTACACTGGAGAGGCATTTCTTTTGTCTGTCTTGCTCACACTATTTTAACTCCTCCTGCCTCCAATATATGTATGTTTTCTCTCTCTAGAAAAGAAGATAATTTCTTTCTCTTTATTCTTTCTCTTCTTCTCTTAATTTCTTTCTCTCCCTTACTGCTGAAGGAAGACATTCTTTCTGCCTTAAATGTCTAAATCTGGGCAAAGGAAGTTTATCAGTCCATTCTTTCTGACATCTGAGCTCCTGTTTTTGAAAGGGAAAATGTCGTCCTAGTTTTCCTCTGCCTCATCTGGTGGTCAGTAGATGTAAGTCTCTGCTACATACCTAGCTTTGGCTATGCCAACACTGCTAGAGCATGCCCCACCTGTTCCCAAGCCATTTAACTACATCCTCAAAGGAATGGCAGTAGCCTGTGTGCTGGTATGTGTATCCTGATGGCATAGCTGGTAACAGGGCATTAAACTCACTCTTCTATGGATTCATCTACCGAGGGTCCTTCTGTGACAGTGTGATGAGAGCAGTTAAGTAAATAACTTCAAAGGGGAGTTTTGTTGCTCAATGTTAATGCAGGTAGTTCTAAAGGAATGAGCAAACAGCAACAGGAACTTTTAATGTCATTGCTGTTGTGGAACTCAGATGAGCAACTATGGGCTAACAGTAAGCCTAGCCAAGTATTATGATGCTCTTTTCCCCTGTCCACTAAGTGCAGAACCAACCTGGGTACATTCCCTCTCACAGTGTGACTTTACCAGGAAGCTGGTGTCATCCTCTGCAACTGCAAATGTGGGCAGAGGATGTCTTGGATGGCATCCTAGTTCAAATTGCAGAGAGAAATACAGGGAGTAGTATATTTTAATGCTGAAGATGAATGGGGAGCAAGAAAAGAATACAGATCAGCACAGGAAGAGCAATAACACATGGAGATGACTGTCTTGAATTTCCATTACAAGCCTTGGGGCTTAAGCACCATCACTTGGACATTCTCTTGGCTAGATACCACACTAACTTTACAGTGAAAGTTAGTGCTTTGTTCTCCAAAGAATATGGAATGCTTCTTGCTTATCAATCTCTGAGCTGCTTTTTCCTGATCTTGTGCTTTCATATGCAACCCTTCAGTTGGACTGGTAGAACTGTGAGTGAGGATTTGCAGTGGACGCTATCACTGCTGACCTGAGTTTAAAATACTTTGTTGGGATTTTTTTGTTTTAATTTACAGGGTTATCTTTAGCCATGATCCATTCAGTCACTGTATTTTTAATATCTACAGGTGCTCTTATTTACTTCACAGCCTTAAGCCAATCCTGGAGTTTCTGTGGCCTGACACACCCTTTCTGAAATGCTTGGAATGAGAATTCTGCCAAGCAAACCCGTACTCTTTCACTGCTACAAATCTTGAATAATTACATACATCCCAGAATATTTGAGTCAAGATTTTTACTTGCCCCGACTCAAATATAGATGTAAAAGAGAATCACTCTTAAGAATAAATGTATCTTGTAGGCATTGAAAAGCGTGTTTTCTTACTTTTAATCAAAAACTATTAATTGTATTTTCTTTATTTTTAGAAATTAAATTTTGATCACTCACCAGTAGAATATTTTTTTTTTCAACTTACTCTTAAAAGGTAAAATACTTTGTTAATTCTTGAGCTTTCCCTTCTGTCTCTAATGTGACAGGATAGCATGTGAAATATGTTTATACTAAATCTGCATGTTTCCTACCACTATGTTTTTTTCTCCCTCAATTGTGCCACAGCTGTTTCTTTTACTAAGTGACTATATATAGAATATTCTCCAACTTCTACACAAATATGTTACAATTCAAAAAAGATACCAAACTACTCTGTAGCCACTTGGATAATACATATGTTAATTCAGACAAAAATTTTGTTTAAATAGGAAAAACAATTGTAGAATAGTTAAATTGTCTCAACCATTTCTCCCAGACATTTTTCTTAGAACAATTTGAAAATATTACTTCCTTCAGAAAGCAAATGGTCTGTTAATGTTCTTGCACTGGAAAGAGTTAACAGCTGATATGAAAACACCTTATCAAAATCTTATTTTTAACATCAAATGCTAGAAATTATTAAGTGACATGGAAAGTCTTCAGCCTTCAAGCATTAAACCAATGAGGTTATATTTTATTGCACAGAGAATCTGTGTGATTCATTTTAACCAGTGAATCCCTCCTGCATAAAGGCTTTCAATGTTTCAGCCTCAATGGCTGGTAAAATACGTTCAAAAGAATAAATAAAAGGAACATGATTCTCATGTAAAATGACATCCTGGATTCCTTTAGTTAACTCAACAGAGAGCTATATTCAGCAGAGCCTATAAGACAATACTGTTGGCAATGTTTAAACACACTGCTGATGAATAAGCAAAACAACGTGATCAGTAACAATAAGTTAATTTCAAGTTTAAAAAAATCAGTAAAGCATCACTATATATTATATACTGCATTTGGACTGACTACA
>JAJQWJ010000006.1:15299005-15374005 GCA_023637945.1 Phaethornis superciliosus | reverse complement strand
TTCTCGTCAGGACTATTCTAAATTTATTTTCTGCACAACCTGTAATTGTGCTTGGGATTTTCCCAACCTGTGTGCATGACCTTGCACTTGGCCTTGTTGAACTTCATGCAGTTTGCATGGGCCCAACTCTCAAGCCTGTCAAGGACCTTCTGGGTGCCATCCCTTCCCTTCAGCATGTTGACCACAACGTGTTGTCAGCAGCTTTCACATTTCCAACAAAGATGTTAAGTAGTGATGGTCCCAACACCAGGCCCTGGGGAACACCACGAGTCACTGATCTCCATTTAGACACTGAGCTGTTGACCACAACTCTTTGAGTGCAACCATCCAACCAATTCCTCATCCAACAAGTGGTCTGTACATCAAATCTATGTCTCTTCAGTTTAAAGACAAGGATGTTGTTGCAACGAAGGATGTTGTCGCTTCTTGCACAGGATGTCATGCAGGACAATGTCCCACCTAGGTTTGCATACCCACTATACTAGTATTTAGGCAATGATACTTACTTATCTTTCCGAAACTCTTTGGGCAGATATAAAGAGGGGGAGGGAATGGAAGTAGGTCCTTTAGCAAGTATTCAGAGCAGGAGTCTAATTTTGATGTCTTGAAACACCCTTTGAAGGAATCTGTCACTCTGTACTGGCAACAGTGGGAACCTCCCGAGTGGTCTACTAACATCATGAAAGTGAATATCCTCCTCCCTCCAGTGCCTGCATGGTGACAAGAGATCTTGACTCCATGTAGATGTCAGTGGCCAGAATGATAAAAAAATTGATTTGCACAGAAGAACCCCAGCAATGTATAAAGGGACTTTTTTCCATTGAGTATGGCAGATGTTGTAAAGGGCAACATAAATTTAACTAGTGTGAACACTGACATGTCTCTGAGAGGGGAAACAAATCGATCAATAATCTAACTGGATATAATTAATATATTATGAAATCTTGAAAAAATTATTCTCTGCTTTTCTGCTTACCTACCAAATTAAAATACATCTCACTTCATCTCCACTACACCACTCTGTGAAGTCTGTTTTAAGAGATGCCTATTGCTGTCTTTTTTTTTTTCTTTTTTTTCCCCCTAAAATATGAATGGTTTTTTAGACTGTGCAAGAAAGAAAGAAGCATTTAGCTTTCAATACAACGCCTGAGACTGCAACATCTTGCAGTCTGAATACTGAAAATAAAACCAGGGGTATGCATAATAAAGCCAACGCCTTCCTCACCCCAACCATCAAATTCTTTCCTTGATTTTCAAGAATCACAGACTTTTGCCTTGCAAGTTTGTATAAATACTGAAAAACAAGACTTTTCAGCTGTGACATTAATATTTCAAATGAACATTTTTGTATGACTTTGTATTATCTGAATTCCTTCATATTATGGCAAAACTTACATTTATTGCATCTGCTAATTTCAAGCCCATCCACAATACTAGATATAAGATTTTCATGAAGTAAAAGTTGCTTTGCAGTGGAAATTATAAACAAAGGTTGATCATGTCTGCTACTAGTGCCAGAGAATTTCAAGTCAACCTATAATGTAGATCAGAAAAGCACAGAATCAAGATTGGTCTCATGGGACACTTTGAGTTGTGAGCTTCAGTCTCTGAAGAAGAGATCCATACTTGCTTTCTCTGTCATTTGCACTAATACAGTGGAAAAGTTGAGAAGACAACTGAGCTGACAGATACCAGGATTCTGATTTCACAGTTCAGTTCTCCACTAGGTTGCAAAAATATTTTTTAGTGTCACCAAAAGAGGATGTCATGGTCTTCTTCTAAGTTCCTCTATATTACAGTAAGTAAATAATATTACTTACGTTATTATGAAGTTCTCATTGTTTTGGGGTTTTTTTGGGTTTTTTTGTGTGTTTGTTTGTTTGTTTTTTGTTTGTTTGTTTGTTTTGCTTTTTTTTTTCCCTTTGGCTTTCCTACTCTCAAGAGCCTCAAGCTCTTCTTCTGTAATTTTGAGCATAACAGTACAAAAATCTGAAAACAGGCTTTATTAGTCTTACACAGACTTAAATTAAACAGATTGAATGGGTGTGTAAAGAATAACACCTACACATCACTTAGATATTCATCAATCTGTGATATATCTGCCATATAGTTAGAACTACTACTGTAAACTTTACACTCTGAGTTTGTTCCTATATCCTGGAAAATTTTATATCATATGAGTTCACTGCTTCAGTTTGGTACTGATAGGAGTGACAGCACATTTTTGAATTTGGGCTATTGGGATCAGTAATATTTTAGGTACCATTAAAATGCTCTTTACTCTTTAATTTTTGCTTCAGCTGTAAGTAAGCTTAAAAGCAAAATGGAACTTTGCACCCACATGTTCTACACCCATGTTCTCCTAGCAATATGCCAGCTGACACTGGTGGCATTTCTAGAATGCCCAACTATTTATAAGCATTGATCCTACCAAGGAATGATACATAGCTTCTGTTCACTATCAGGGTTCTTTTCTCAGATGATTATGAAAGTGTCCTTGGATGAAAAGATTAAGTATTAGCACACATTCTAGAAGAAACAGTCAAACCACACATATGACTTATCTAAAGAAAATTCTTTAGAAGCTTCTTAAAAATTTCTTGATATTTTTTTCCCAATACAGTCATATCTCAAATAAAAAGATGATGCAGTTTGAGGGCTGATTGAATTATCATGACAAACTCTGACATTGTGAAAATCGGTAGGAAATCCTTTGGAAAATTAATATCAATGGAAATCTTAGTATATTAAACGTATTTTAAAAAAGAAATCATATGAAGTTTGCCCACAGAGGCTGTGATATGCCAGTCCATGGAGACTTTCAAAAGCCATCAGAACATGTGCCTGGACAATGAGGTCTATGTGAGCCTCCTTCTTCTGGGATATTGAACAACACAATGTCCAGAGATCAATTCAAGCCTACACCATTCCATCATTCTGTGAAACAAGAGAACATAAATGTATTCTCTTAACATTTTGCCTGAACTACAGACCAAACTTTTACTTCTCTCTTCGCTCCTTCATTCTACTCCCTTTACTAGCTATGATTGCTCTCTGACAAATATTTTTCACAGTACTTTGAATTTAACTGAGATAAAATATCTAGTAACTGTGGGAAAAAGGAGAAAGGCATTTAAACATATGTAGGTGCTTAAAACAGTCTAACATTCATAGATTCTGTAAACAGTATTTTCCATCCTTTACATTAATGAAATCAAATGAATAAAACAACCTACATTTATAATTACAGATAGGTTATTTGATAGATTAGAACGCCATGAAGGAAAATAAGTTATAAAACCATCTCTTAGAAAGGTTGTTGCATATTTTTTTTAGTACAATGTCATATAAAGGTCTTAAGAATAGAGTAACTTTCTATAGTAGGAAGAAAATGAAGCAACTAAAATCTATTTTTCTGATAACATCCCCGTCCTCTAACTGTACTTGTGTTTTGTCTCACCAAGGTCAGATAGTTTGTGTTGAGCATGTTAGAAACTTTAGTTCCTAATCTCTTTTCTGTCCTCCAGATCCTTTTGCCATTTACGGGTGTGCAACTCATTCAACGTAACACAGAACAATAGAATCAGAAGTATAGAATTATTTTCACATGAAAAGACCTTTAAGACCGACAACTCCAACCATTAACCTAGTACACTGCCAAGTCTGACACTAAATCATGTACCTAAGCACTATATTTATATATATCCTTTAAATACCTCCAGGGATTGTAACTAAATCACTTCCCTGGGAAGCCTGTTACAACTCTTTCAGTGAAGAATTTTTTCCTAATATCCAGTCTAAACCTTCCCTGGTGCAATTTGAGGCCATTTCATCTTATCCTATCACTCTTGTCCTGTTGCTTGTTACTAGAGAGAAGAGGCCAACAGCCACCTCACTATGACTTCCTTTCAGGTAGTTGTAGAGAGCCATAAGGTTTCCCCTCAGCTTCCTTTTCTCTGGGTTAAACACCACCACTTCCGTCAGCTGCTCCTTGTTAAGACATGAGCTCTAGACAAGGTTTGGTGCCCTTCTTTGAACATGCTCCAGCAACTCAATATCCTTTCTGCAGTGAGCAGCCCAAAACTGAAAAAAATATTTGAGGCGCGGCCCCACCAGTGCCAAGTACAGGAGGACAATTACTTCCCTAGATCTCCTGGACACACTATTTCTGACACAAGCCAGGAGGCTGATGGCCTTCTTGTCCACCTGGACACACTGCTGCCTCATATTAAGTAGGCTGTTGATCAACATAGCCAGGTCCTTTTCCACTGGGCAGCTTTCCAAACACTCTTCCCAAGCCTTCAATGTTGTACAGAATTATGACGCAAGTGCAGGACCCAGCACTTGGCTTTGTTGAATCTCATACAATTGGTCTCAGGCAATCTATCCAGCCTGTCCAGATCCCTCTATGGAGTTTTTCTACCCTCAAGAAGATCAACACTCCTGCCCATGCAACCATGTTTGGTAGTTCACACAGAACATAATTTTTTGGAGGCCAGTGTCTACTGAGTCTGTTTTCACTGCTCAGTACTCAAGTTTCATGACTCTTGCAATTATTTATGGAGGCTTCAGTGTATGTATTTTCCATAAAATAGATCATAAACCTTACATCAGTTTCAGACTGTTCCTCCAGAAGTGTTTGTAATGGGATGTCAGTTATAAATGGCCTTTTGATAGTAGTTAGACAGAAACGGTGGCAATGACTGATGCTTCTCATATTTCTTATATTTCCAAAATCAAAAATACTTAAATGACGATGAAAAATTGCCTTTAATGTTTTTTAAGTTCTCATTGAAAGCCTGGGACAAAATTTCCTATGATGTCATACCAGTGATAATACTGAGGAGCAGTTAATTTTTCTTCTTGCACTGCTATATGAACAACAAAAAAAATTGTAGTACAGCAATGTATCGAACTTACACAAACAGCATCTGTTAATACTAGATTCTGAAATATTACAATGATAATTATTTCTCCAATGAATGTGTCAGAGATTTTCCCTAAAGTAACAGACACATAATGAAGACATCATTAGCCTATATAGAAATCAATGACCCTTCAAGTATAGTCTCATTCAAAATCACATTTCTTATAACAGGCTTCCATGCTTGTCTTTTAAAATTCAGTTGACACTAGTTAATAACAGAACTTTTGAGGGCTTCTCTAGAACTCCAGAACATTTGTGAGACATATGTATGTATTAAAAAATTCAGTCTCCAAATACTGGTACTCATTTATTGATTTACATTTTATAACACTAGTTGTTAAGGAGCAACTCAAGAAGTAAGGAGAAACAGAAGCTGAACTTGTTTGCTCAGTACTATGCATATGTGACATTAAATAGCATGTAAGTTTAAAAGAATTCACTGAAAATATTAGAAATATATACAAGTGAAGATATTTGAAATATATGCGAGTAAGGTGGAGAATTTTTTGCAATTATAATCTCATTGAGTAGCTAATATCAGACAGCTTTTCCCATGCTAATGCATCACTACTTATTTTGGCACAATCTTTTTAACTTCACCCTGCAACGACATTTTCTGGGACAAACACCATGTGTGTGGATGCTCCATGGTAGAAGACTACCTGTAGCTGGGACTGGATAGCAGTACAAATCTTTAAATTAATAATAGGGGTTCACATTCAGGTTTTCTATTATGCATTTTAATTTTTCTCTTTTTTTAGACTCCACATGTGTACAATGCAAAAGTCTGTAATGAAGAGTTCTAATTGTAGCCTTTTTTAATACAATGCTCTCTCGAGAAGATAGGCATTTCCACCTAAAAAATAGATTTAAATATTTTTAAAATTTTAATTGAACACTTTGGTGTTGAAGCCCCTCTTTAATAATTACAAAAGAGTTTCTAACATGTTGAACATCTGTTCCTATAGAAAGGTGAGCTGTTTCTGACACCAAAATGAGTATAATACTTGGTAGCACAATGAAAACATGGACCTGCTAAAATTTGAAAGTTAAAGATTTTTGCTTGGTTTCCCATAATCTGTAATTTTCTGAATTATATTCTCCATCAGCTCTACAGTCAGTAGGTTCTTGTGGTACTCTGATATAGTCATTTAAACTTTTCTTTTGAAATCTTGGTAAAATCTGATTGTTAAAACAACAAAACTAATCTACTCCATAAATATTTATGATGTTAAACCATAAAGCTCTAGAGTATCCATACCTACGTCCATTATAGTGTTTTATATTGCTGACTTTTTAGAACAGAGGTCCTTTGTTGGGTTATTTACAAATAATTCTTTCTTTTTTCATCACTTTTGTATTAAATATAATAAATAATAAACATTTAGTGTCAAAATAAACACTATAAACATTTCATTGCAATATTCTGTATAGATTTTATATATGGCACCTACAAAAAATCTGGGAGGGAAAAAAAACTTTTTTCATTACAATGTCTAGCTTCCCCACACTTGTTTTCTCCAAAACAACTAAAATAATTCTGTATGGTGTGAGCTGCAAAACCAAACACACTAAAGCCTTCAAAAGAATCCTCACGGATAGGTCATTAGGACCGCATGGCCTCATATAGTTCATTAAAATTCTCAGAGGTTAGTTTATATCTTGATACTTTAATAAACAGTTCCAGCTTTGGTGAAAGCTGGAAAGCTTAATCCATTAAGAGCCATTCAGAACCAAAACAAACAAACAAAGCTTTAACCACTTCAGTGACAACAGCACAGAACAAACAAGCAGTCTCCTTCGAAAATCCCAGCAATTTTAGGATCAATTGCCTCACTCTGTGCTGCTAAGTGATGAAAGCTAGAAAATCTCTGCTGTCGGCTCTTTTCAGAAATGTTTCTGGCAAAGATATAGTTGCAAATTTGATGAGTTTAGTTTAGTAATACCCATGTAGTCTAGAAGGCTGACTTAAGTACTATCACCGGTCACAATGAAAACAAACTAACTCAAACATCACTTTTAGCTGAAATTTCCTCTCTGTACTCTTAATTTACAAAGTTAAAATACTTTTCAACATCTCTTCCAAGTCCTTATACTTAAAGTTTTTGATTATTTTCCTAATTACCAGTAGTAGGAATTTTTTCTTTTTATATAGCAAATTAAAAAAAAAAAAAAATTAGAAATATTTTTGTGAATGTAAACCAGAACAGTGACTTAATCTACTAAAGAATGTAAGGCCATTTCAAAGTCCATTTAACCTGATCTGCCAATATGGATAATCAAATCAGCAAATACATCTATATACACAGAAAGAACAAAAATAAACATTTTTTCCCTTATAAGATTAGAAGCCTGTTAGACCCTTTTAAAACACTGCCATTGTATATTGACTTTCATGAAAATAGCATTTACTTCCTTTTACTTAGTCTAGACTTACATCATTCAGCAGAGCTTTTATATAATAGATGTTATCAATCCAAAGAATTTTAAATTATTCTTGCATCATTATACAAATATTGATGCATTTGTTTCCTGTTTTAAAATACAATAACATATATTTGTTATTTTGGCTTGTTTATTTGAATTTCACATTTACCCTTAATTATAAACTCAGAAGTAAAATGGAAGAATTTTACTTTTTTTTAGTCAGCTGTGTCATCTGGTTTGCATTTTGCTTATAAATTATCTAGAATCTTTAAATTATATAGTACCTTATGTAGTCAAAAGGCACTGTAAGAATTGCTGGTATATGTCTGCAGGCTAAATTATCTACTAAGGGTTGTTGGGGTTTTTATAATTAGCAGCCATAAATAATTGTATTTTTAAAATTAAATCAATAACCTAGAATGCTGTCAATATGAGAAATATGAGAAGTAATACAGAACCTATCCCTGAATTGTTGCTTGCAGATCACAGAATCTACCCAAGTTTTTCACTAGAAAGGCATAAAGTCAGATTAACATTTTTAAATGTGGCTTCATACAGGGACTCTGTGTTGTTTAGCCCTGATTCATTAAGATGCTTGATGCGTCAGTGAGTTGTCAAACGATATGTGGGTGGCTGTAATGGCAGCATGTAGGTTTGTATGGAAAACAAGTATGGCACTGTGAACATTTTTTCCCTCTTTCATCATATAGGTACTCACATGTAACACTTGTGAGGGGTCTGCTAAGAACCTTGCTGTCAAACGAATTAATTCACAAGAAACACATGCAAGTTTAAAACAAAGTTCTCCACAGCAGAAAAAAAATCAAACCACCTAGACTTTCTGTAGCCTAACTAAGTGACAGACACACAGACAACTTCTCTGGTGCCAGAACAACACTCTGCACAGCCCACCAGTAAGCTATTCGTCACTGCTACAAGAATATTCTGCACAGCTTGGCATCAGGGTCCCTGGGTAGCCAACTGTGCTTGCATAGCGCTGGAAGAGCTATCCAATAATAGGGTGGGAAGTGATCAGAGGATCTCGATATTATTACTAAATGTGTCTCTATACCCATAAACATGAAAAGTTTACAGGAAAATACTGCTCTACAGAGCACCACAAAAACATTCTATACAAAATGGAAAGATTGTGTTTAACTCCACTTCCTTTTCCCACTCCCCAGTCCTCCTGTCCATCAAAAATGAGACTGAGTGTGCATTCATCTGGCACAATATGGTAAATTTATTGTAATCTTTCATCGAAATAAGGGGTTAAAACAATCTCTAGGATTAATCCCAGGATTAAATATTGCTGAGTTACTTAGCAGGCATAATGTTTAATTTTAAATTTTCATGTGAGATGGTGGAAAAGCCCATTTCAATTCATGTAGATCTTCAAGCTCTGCTAATTTTGGTGTGAAACACAGTCACATGTTGCTATTTATGTCACAAAGGCCAAGTCCTCTCATTCTGCACTGCGTTGTTTGAGATAATGCATTACAAGGCCAAAGCAGTACATCCTTTGATATAATCTTGGCCTATGAAGAAAAAAAATCCCTTTTTTGTTGTGTTATCACATTGGATCTTACATATTTATAATTGTATTAATGTTGGCTGTGCTGTTGCAGTTCTAGGACAGTTGTTTTAATCAAGCTGAGGGGTAGCTAAAAAGGGAAGTAGTCCATTTTCAATGTTTCTAGGAAAGTGAGGTAGGACAATGAAAAGTATTGACTACGAAGAAGAGTAAAAATCAGTTCCTAGGAGAAACAGAGTAGAAATAACATAGCAGGAATGGCGAGTTCTGATAATTTAAAAAATAAATTAAATCAAACCATATCAAATAACCACATAAGAATCAATTATAAGATGAGAGGGAAAAGTTGCATAGGGAATTCTTCCAGAGAGAAAAAGGCCATAGGGATTAATGGAGTAATCAAGCTAATTAATAAACTAGTCTGAACTTTTCAAAATGGCCAAACCTGGCCAATCCTTTCAACTGACTGAGTATCTTATCTTTAGAACATGATGTAACTTAAAAGCCATGTATGGATATTCAAGATGACTATCCATTTATTTTGTGACTTGGAGCAAGGAGCAAAGAGCTATCTATACCTTTACAGGCATGTGGCCTTCCAAGGTAAAGCATGGGTAGAAAGACAATGTAGTGCCATATTGCATGTGTGATATGTGCACAAAGCACATGTAACAGAATATCCACAACTGGGACTACCACAGTGCTGATTACCATGGCATACATCATGTCCATTTTGTGCAAAGTCAACTTTATCCTATGAAAAATGTATTGGAAGTAGCACAAGGTTACTCTCTTAATGTGTGGGGTAGAAACCTAACTGAAGACTCTAACATCCCATTGTTCAGATAAATCACTGAACAAGCTCATGAGAAAGATGTATACCGTTATCATCTTTGACTTTTGTATGACTGGCAAGAGTCTGTTCTGTAACCAGAACAGTGCTCCTTACAAAAGGTGAAAAGACCATGAGTCCCTTATCACTCAACCAATAACCTTCTTGATGTCATGTTATAAACTTGAAAATAGAGGTTCTGTACTGTCTTGTCCTTTCTTAGTCTCTCCTCTTACATCTAGTTCTTCTCTTATACAGAATAACTGGAGCTACTGGTTGGCATCCCTTTTAAGTCACTAAGATAAACAAAATTAGCCATAGAATAGTACTTCATTGGAAATAGTAGGAACTTAGACTGCAAACTCAACATCAAAGGCAGATAGAGTTGGGAGAGGAGTAAAAGACAAAACAAAATGGGAAGATGACTAAATGAAAGATTGCTCTTACAAAAATGAACTATAGTACCATTATAGATTCCTGTTCCAAATTCAGATGCTTTAAATTCACCTACTGCGAAAGCCACAAGTGGCTTTCTCTCATTCTTACACAGCAAGCTGTCCATTTAGACCAGATCATGTATCCTTAAAATAGATATTGCAAGATTTATGTATATCAGTTAAATTTGTAATTTTACAATTTTAGTTTTGTTTATCGTATTTGCTGCCAGTAGTGCTTTGTGGTTTTGAGCTTTTTGTCTCCTAAACTACTGAGAGATCTGTTCTATTAATAAACAGCATTAATAGAAATGGTCAAGCCTTATCAATAGTGACAGTATTTAAGCACCCCAGGTCTCTTCCTACTAAGATTCTTTGAGGAGTTAAACTGACTTTAAAAAAGAGTTTGTGTTTTTTACATATTGAGTCAAAGATGGAATTGAGTCTTATCATGATCCTGTTGAATTTATTGACATTTTACTGCTGGATTAAACATGGAGAGAGTCAGACCTAATGGAAATACATGACTACATTTAGAGACCTATTAATCCTTCTCTAGAACAGAAATTTTTACATATTCAGAATTTCTCAGAATATTTAAAATTGCATGACACTGAAAAAAAGAGTTGTAGCAAATTTTGCTACTGACATGACCACTAAAGCAGCTTTTACACTTGTGGCTTTAGATGCTACACTTCAAAGACTTTGTCATCAAGCTCTGCATTGCCGCCTGCCAAGAGAAGGAAGTCTTATTTTAGACCACAATGGACTGATTGGTCTGGTGCAGAAGGTCAACAAACACTACTCATGCCTTGCTGGGACTGAAGCTTAAAGGCAAAAACTTGAAAAGCAGGATTAAGGTGTTGTCTGTTCTTTATTCAGTGTGAGTGCATTGTCAAGAGTGAAAAAAAGTGTATTAAAAGAAGTGTAATGGGTTAAAAGAGTCTTACAATTCTGGTATCTTGCAAGAGAGATAAACGTGTATGAGGAGAAATTTAAAGCACACAAAGAAGAAAAGGTACAATTTCAGGCCAATTGAATCAAGAATATTATTGTAAATCCATAGTACCATTAAAATTCCTGCAGAGTTACTGTATGGTTTCCCTATACACAGACACCGTACTCTTGTTTTTACTTGGAGGGCTCCCATAAATTATCTATCAATGCATTCAGTTAAAGAATGAGATTGAAAAATAAGGAGCATAGTACAATACAAAATATAGTTATTTGTACTCAGGAACAGCAGCATGCTGATTCACACCAAGCCATCCTCACCAGACCAGACTTGCAGAAAAATGGCTTATGATATGCTTCAGTTCTGACTGTTACAGAGAGACTGGATAGATATGTCCCTTTTCCTGTTTTATCTAGACCTTCATTCCTTTGGTCTTCTTCACTTAACATATATAGGGTAGGAATTAGATTGGTTTCTTATGGTAATGGTGAGGCTGTTTCCAAGACTAAAACTTAAGCATGGAGCTGCCTGGAGATAGTGCATAAGAAGCATTAAGTAGAATGAGAAATGAGAGATGAAGGAAATCAAACCTCTCTGCTGTGCAGGCACCTCACTGCAAGTGATCTGCTGCCACATTTTTGTGTGACCTCTTACTACAGAGGTGTCTCCTGAGGCAGTATTACTGAGGGACTCAACCTTTTTAGTGTGCATGAGGAGAGGCAGGAAATACAACTTGCCTTTCTTGTAATAACATAATGATTAGACACTTAGTTGGGAAATGAGTTGCCATTTATGACTCTGTGGCCTTACAAGAGAACCTTAGTCATATGGCTGTGGGCATCCAGGGAGACCAATCCTGAAGACCAATCCTCTGAACTCTCTTCCTTAATATCATACAGTGCTCACCATTATATATATATATATAAAATATCTCCAATGCTCGCCATTTTCAGCTGTCCCCAGATTTTCAGAAAATATTTTCCACTTTGAGTTCATGTCTCAGCTTGGCAGCCCATTGGAGGAAAGGGGGCTTCTACTCGCAACTTCCAGATGAAAGACACAGCAGGAGAACCACAGGAAGTATTTCTGCAACAGATAACCACCACAAGCTGATATTTGTGCATAAGAAAAAGGGTTGAACCCCCTCATCTTTTACTTTTAACTTTTTCTATTAACTCTACTGTCACTATTTAAAGCTGTCAGGTATAAACAGAACCCAAGAGTGAGAACAATGCATAACTTGACTGTTAAAAAAAATAATGTACCAAACTTTTTAATTTTTTTTTTTTTTTAATTCAATTGTACATACTCTGAACAGACCAGGTTACTTTTTAGGAAAAGACTGCACAAGTCTGATATCCAAGAGGGTTTGGACAAAGATCAAAAGTAAGAAATCTCAAGCTGTTCTTATGGATAAAATTTAAGCATTGTGTACAATTTAAACTATAAAGCATATAAACACTTGATGTCAGACTAGAAAAATACGAATCAGGATGTTAAACTCTATCCAAGGGTAGTTTGTAAGAAGAAATGGGAAAAAATGTAGTTTCAATGGGAATAATATTCTGCTGACAGTTCCCTTTCAACAAGGCAGAGATAGACTAACAGGAATGAGTTTTCATGGAAATGTTAATTAATATTCAACCCAACAACCAAAAACTTTGTTGGTTTATGTCTAAGACTGCTTAAATGAAAAACTAATGCACCTAACCAGTGCAACACAAGGAAGTGTCCTATAAAGGCGATGATTTGTTCTGTTTATTCTCACACCACATGTCACATCATACAATTGCTCTCACAGATTCTTCAGCTCCACAAGACACTCCCTGTCACTTCCAATATTCTATGAAAAAACCCTCCAAATTCTTCATAATTGCATTTATTCATCTAAAATATTACTGAAAGGAGGTGGGGGGGAAGCACATAAACATTTTCAAACCCTCTGTGGCAAAAGTGGACATTAAATAATATACAGGAAAGAAAAAAATAAATCTAAGTAATTCTAAAATGACCTTGACCTGAAGCTATTGTTTCTTTAGAACTGAGAACATGAAGGATTTTTGTATATGTGTTTTGATTTGGTTCAGGGAGAAAAGAGTTAATTGCTGAAGTGAAGGAATGTGTGAAGTGTGCATAGTGCTGAAAGGTTGAAGTTTGGTTTCAAGCTTATCTGAAGGGTGAGGAGCAATTGAAGAGTGAATGTGCCAAGATCTAAGCAGACAGGGAAAATGCAGCCTCTCACTTAAATTTCCTATTTGCTGTCTGATTGTTGAGTGTCAGCACTACCTATAGATTTTTTGAATGGTGAACCTGGAAAAAAGTCTAAAATTAATACTGTAGATAATATTAAATTAAATATTTTCTACACATAGAGACCGTATCCTAATCTGTGTGTTCTTTTATCATGACTTTAAATCATGAGGATACTCTGATAATACTCCAAAAGAAACAACATACTTTGTCAATTTTTATTGGTCTTATAGGTTTTGTTTCAAATTTGTCAAATTATTTATCATGTTTATAACCAACTTTATTCCAGAAACATTATAGGTACATATAAATATACTACTCATGTTGTGGAAATAATGCTATGTATAAACTCAGTGTTTTGGTGAATCCAGGCCTAAGAACATAAATTATTGTAAACATACTGAAAACATCCTGAAAGGAAATGCTGTAGTGTATGAACTGCAAAAACAACTAGCATGATATTCTAGGAATGCAATTATAGAAATAACATTATTGACCTGCTTATTAAATTCCAGAATGGAAACCAAGATAATTAAATTGAATTTTTGCTCTGCTTTCTTACTTGCTACTTGGAGTTAGACAACACTTTTTTATTCAATGTCTTACTTATAAATTCTATTTAATTTTTCACTTAAAACTTGTTATTATAATTTATATTTACTCATATCTCTGTACTGTATTGGTCGATTACTGTATGCTGATCTACACATATTGGCTTGACTCTTGGCTCATCAACACTACTGGCAGGAGATAGCAGTTGAATGTATGTTGTAATCTTGTGATTTCTGGTCCACTGCTTTAGGAGAAGAAATAAATTTCCTTAAAGTGAATTTTCAGTGCATCACAATTTGGGTGTGTTGCATTAAAATGAGATGGCGGTACAGCAGTTTCCTTATACTAGTTAGCACTGAATAATTCCTTATCCACTTAAAATAAGATTTCACTGGATTAGAGATTCTATTTTAAAAATGATAGGTCTCATGATTTCTTAAATGTCTTATTTCTTATATTGTCTTTCTTCTGTAAAATGGGCTTTCCTCCTAACTGCGACAGAGCATATGTTTTAAAACCTATTTTAAAAATTTCTTTTCCAAAGGAAAAGTGACTAAATGTAGAATGCATTTCCATTAGTTCCAATAAGCATCTGGCCCAAATTACTGTTACCAGATCCAATAAGCAACTGGCTCCTATTGGTAATATCAGATGAACTGGTAAAGACATATCCTTGAACTGTAAAGATATTAAGAGTTGGCTTGAAGACTATATGTTACTGAAGATATATTTTACTCGACTTTTAATAGTTAGCTACCTATGCAGTTACATTTGTAAAAATAAATCTCTTGCCTAGGTGATACAGGATGCTTTTCTCCCCCTGTTTGATTTAGAACATAATCAAAAAGATCAGCTGAAAATAATGCATAGGAAGGGGGATACACTGACCATTGTATGTTAATTTGTGTGGGTTCATATATTCAAAGTTCATATGTGATTTTCAGGAAGCTTTTAGTAAATGCATTATATCTTCAAGATAGAAATTGGAGATAGTACGCAGCATTCAATTATTAAAAAAAAACATCCAGCACAGTCCTTAAACTTACAGAAATGTAACATGTATTTAGTATTTTAGACTTCAAGATATAAAACACTTTCTTAAATAGGGATATATTGGAACAATGCCTTGCATTGAAAGAAGGTGGAATTTTTTTTCTCAATCTTATCTCTAATCAGTAAATTTCTGATAACACCCAAATATGGACTATAATCATCTATTCTGTTTGTGAAAAACATGATTTACAATCGCTCTGAGTACCTGCATCTCTTGGTAATTCAGAGAGGCTCAGATATTCAATGCCTCAGAAGTATATTGTTATTTAGATGGATACAAAATGCAACAAATTCTAGTAAACACAAGGCTGATTTAATTTTGTTTCTGTTCACTTTATTGATTTAGTTGGAATACTGCTGAGTTTACAATGCTGCATACTAATTTCTGCCAGATTCTGCCTTCACTGCTCACACTGAGCATTGTTTTATTCTTAGGGTAGTCCCACGGAGCTCAATGGGACACCACCATGTGAGCATCAGAATAAGCTTCTGCTAGCAGACTGTTGTATACTGTTTTTTATACTATTCTTACTTTATTGTTCTAAAAAAAAAAAGAAAGAAAAAAAGTGGAGGAAAAAGAGGAGGTCTATGTAAATCCTTTATTTGCATTTCCGCACACTGCATAAATATTTGTAAATCCAAATTTTAATTTTGCAGTGATGAATATCACCTGTTGGATCTGGTGAAAATTTTTCAGGGTCTTAAAGAATTATTACTATTTTTAAAGGGATTATTCACTTTTGGGACCAGGAATAATGTACATAGAGACCTCTTCTGCAATACCCCCTTTTGATGCATTAGCAAGCAGTTTTTGAACAATGCTAAAAAATAAAAAATATTGAACTTCATGTAATATGTTCTTGAGAATGGACTCTGTGATTTCCTTACCTCTTATGGAGTGACTATGGAGTGATATAGCCCACACTGCTGTTCTTGTATCTTTCATAATATCAAATCAGATAGTAACACAAGAGCATCAACATAATTCTTATTAATTATACTTTCCTTATTCTTCTGTGACTTTCATAATTATTTTTGTTGTTTTTAATAAAACTACCCTTGCACTTATGTCATAAAAATTCTGCCTTTTTCTCTTTTTTTAATATTTGTATTCAAGACAAACAACAGGAGGTTGAAATCAGGCCATTTAAAAGAAACATCTGCTGACATTTATTCATATGCTACATGTTCCACTTTCATCATTGAATGTAATGATAAACACACATTCCAGTCAATAATGGCAATTCCCAGCCAAGCTTTACAAATGGTCTCTTTAACACCTAAATTGACAGCTCGGGAGAATTTGAGATAGAAGCTAAATATGGTACATTTGGACACTGTTTCCCTAAGCCTAGAATGACTGTAAGGCTTTAACAATCACATACACTGTGGGTATGTGGGTAAAGTCTTGACTAACACAGGTAAATATGTTATTAGACTTTTGTGTTTGTAAAGAACTCCTGAGATTTTAATTTTTTTTTTCTTGAGGCATGACATTATATTCTTCCTTGAAATAGAAATCTTACTGTATTTCCTTTACACAGGAGAACTAGCCTTAATGGCAGCTGAAATTTGAAATAGGTTTACTTTTTAAAAGAGGAATGTTTTGTCTGCTTTGGCTTATTATTTCTTATATCTAACATGCTAATTGCTCTTTCACTAAAAAAATTTCTATTAATTTGCTTTTAAAGCAATATTGTCAAGATCTAGGTGGATTCTTTAGCTTGTATGTTTCTGTGTGAGAATGTTTTAGAAGCTGCCATATTGCAAAATAAGGTCTCATTTGAAAGCAGTGTTGCTCAGTTCTGGTTAACAAAAGATAGCAAGTATAAAACTATCAAAGATTTCATGAGAGAAACAAACAGAAAATGTCTCATCACTTTGTATGCATATAAATATATTATTCTGAAACAATAATGATCTCCTTTTGCATTTCTATGTATATTCTTTTCCATTTTAGTTCAGATTGATTAACCTTCTTATAACTGAATCATAAACTCATTTTAAGTCAAGCAGAAAATCACAGCTTTTCCAAACTCTTTCATGTGTGAATAGTTTCTCCTTTCAAAATTCTTGTATAGTTCAAAACAGGTCATTCATTATTTAGCAAGGGAAATGCTACACACTCTAAAATAATGAATGTAAGAATAATTATAGGATCACAAAGTTATCTTGTAGAGCATAATGAAAAATGTTAGACAAGAAGATAATGCTGTATCTTCTTGGTTGAAAGAAACTAGTTTTCTGAAATGTTCAGTTTAGTTTATCATGTTAGAATTGGTCCAATTTATCCTTATAAAGAGCTGCAAATATTGAGGTTTATTTGGTGGTCTTTTAATCTATAGAAAATTCACTTGGAGTAAAGTAGCAAGAGTCACTCTTGGCAGAAGTTATACAACCTGTGTCCATCTACGGACTCAGCTCTGTAAATGAGTGTAATTGGAGGCAGGACCCAGTCAAGTTACCCTTGACTTAACTTACTTACGAAGTTTTCCCTTAAAGGTATGTTCACAGCTACCATTATTTCTGTTTACATTTCCTTTATTTTTCACTAACACAAATCTATTATTTTAAGCCTAAAGGAGTTAGGCTTAAAATTGCCTAACACACATAAGGAGTTTATGCCTTGTAAGATGATAATATTGAGTTCAGTATCTGATAACATCTGCAGCACTTCAAGAGAAATACATTAAAAAAATTAATGGATGCAAAGGTAATATATCCTGGGATGAGTTTTCACAAGCCAGTGTAGAACAACCATAACAAATAAAGTATTAAAATACCAATAATAATAATATTTCTAATGTTATTTAAGCATCTTTATGCCAATGGACTGGAATTTTGAGGATTTTTTTCTTTTTGTTGTCATTTGCTGTTGGGCAAAATAAGTTGGTTATTTTATTAATCTGAATTAATGCTTTCCTTGAAGAAAAACTAAATTGCAATAGGACTTTTGCCTTCTAAATCAATGGAATAGACAAATTAGATAAAACATCTAGTTCAGTGTCATATACACCTGCAGGACTGCATGGTGCCTCGAAATACAAATCTGTATACATCTCCAAGACAAAACCAAGCCTCTTGCCAGCACAAATAACATGCTAGTATTGCATAAAAGTTAAATGATCTGCAAGTAGAGCACTAGGCAACTAGTACATGGATCCATTTAAAGCTGGAAACTTTGATAAAGCTTTGGAATGAATACTAGCTATCAAACATAAAACTGTGTGCGTTTGCTGCACACTCAGTTGAACATAGTGCAAATGACAACAGTTTTTGCAGCTATCTAATAGTGGTTAGAAGCAACCTACAGTCTGACCTATAAGAAGGCAGATCCTTTTGATTCTGTTAAATAACTAAATCCTCCACTAGGTCTTCTTAGAGTATCCAAACAAGTAATTTGGACTTCATATTTATGAGGACTCACCAACAGACACATCAGAATAAATTCCATATCACAGGGTTCTCTGTTAGAAAATGTTGTTGTTGTTTCCGATTTTTTATATCAACAATCATTCATCGTCTTCAAAAAATGTAGTAATAGTGGTACTAGCATGCATAGTTATCATCCTGAGTAGATAACTAGTTATGTAATGATTGCTACAGTAAAGCAAGCCATTTTATCTGGATTCAGGCATCATCATTCTCAGACAAAAAAAAAAAAAAAAAATGAATTTCAGCAGCATATATTTTTCCATACATAGAGAAAAATAGTAAAGATGTAACAATAATATTTTTTTACTAAGAGGAGCTAGACCGTAACATACTAACCATGAAAAGCATAAATATTAAGCTTTATATTATTGGAAATGTTAGCTTGCTCCTTGCATAGGAGCAATCTAAACCACACATGCAGTATCAAAATCTCATTCATGTTATAAATGCAACTTCTAAATAAAATTCTGAGATTACTTCTGAGTACTTTCTTTACGACTACCTTCAGCAGTCCGTGTTAAAACAGAATTAAAAAAAGAATCAAACAAGTTTTCTGGGAAGACAGGAAACATTAACTGTTGAGCCTTTTTCTTAGTCCAAGGAAATCCAAATGAGTGTTATAATGGCTAAGGAAGTTTTGCTAGAAGCTTCTAACATTTGAATTGTCATCAAGAATCATCAAGAATCCAAGAAAAATTATGTGATGTCTTTTTCACATGGGAAAATCTCTGCTCTTTACCTCATGTACCTTCCTCCAAAACATGCTTTTGAAAGCTTTGGGCTGATCAAATTGGGTGTTCTAGACTAGAATAGCCTAACTATCTGCATTTGGAAAATGTTCTGGATAAAATCCAGGACCCATCTTTTAGTTCCCCAGTGTTCAGAACTAGTAAGCAAACATTTATTTAAAATCAGCCCAACCATATTGCAAAAACATAATTTTACCCTTATATTAAAAAAAAAGAAATTATTTAGTCTCTGAAAACAATTGAGAACTGGCTGCTACTTTGCCAGTGTGTGGCCACTAATGCACCTAGAAACTACACAGGGCTGTTTATTTGTGTGTTTTGCTTGGGTTTTTTTAGTCATTTCATGGACTTTCAGAAGCTCTCAGGACCACTGCAACCCATTTGGCTAAGTTTGCTCTACTATCAAGAAAATACTGAAGGTAATTTAAATGCCATCAGAGCTCACAGTGCTACCTCTGCTTGACATTGAACCAGTCGCTGAGAGAGGGCAAGTGAGGGGCATAAATCTGCATGATTGCCACAGTATATTCATTTCAAAGGCTATTTTCCACATGTATCATTTTTCTTTTTAAATCCATTTAAGTGGTTAATGATGTAAACCTGCAGGTTAGCCAAAGCTGTAGTAATTTATGGGTGAGTTTCCCCTCTTTCTGTTTTTTAAGATAGAAAGGGAACATACAGACTTAAGTTTTTAAATGCTATTATTAGGACATTATATAAGGATGGTTGTAATTATGTGGGTTTTTCTCTGAAGAAACCCCGCAAACAAATAAATAAAATTCAGATACATCAACTTCCATTGCCGTGCAGATAAAAACGCTTATATTAAACACATAAAGATTTATCTGTCTTAGTAATAATAAAAAAGGATGTCAGGAGAACAAATTCTGCCAATGAATGTTTCATGACTTCAAAATGGATACATTTTCCAGTGTGCACTAGAAAGTTAATATGTTCTCAGAAGATTTCTTTAATTTAGTTGTTGCTAATTTATTCACACTAATACAGGAAAAAAATACTGCAAAATTTTTCATAACAAAAAACTGTGCATATCTCTGTGTTTTAGCTGGCATGTGGTTCTACACAGATGGTTTGGGGCTTTCTTTGCTGCAAAACAGATGGGCCTCCACTGTCCCTTACCAATCAAAAGAGAACTTGAAAATATAGGAATATCTTTACTTCCATTGTGTCCTGTAATTCAAGAAATTAAATGCCTAAATATATAAATATGACTTCCTGTGTAAAATGATGCAATATCATATGTTTAATTTAAACTATTTGTCTATATTTAATGTGAAAACTGTTGTGTGGTAGTGGTTTTCTTCCAAACAATAACTAAATATTACAAAAAGTATTGACTAGAATGAGAGCTATTCCTGTTAATGTTAGCTGTGTGATATTGTTGTATTTGTACTTTGCTGATACTGTTTAAATTTATTTTAGATGTGATACAATGTCATTCAAAATAATTACCAACTTAAGAGAGCAGCTTGTTGACAGATCATCTTTTATTATTTTGTTCACATACTGCACTGTATGACAGTAGCACAGACATTTATAGCATGAATATCAACTAACTTTGTTTTGTTCTATAAGCGTTTGCAATGGGAAGCAGCATGTATTTGGGATATTTTTTCCTATTAATACACGATTTCTTGACTCGTTTTGAAGAAATTAAATGATCCATTGAAAATACTCCTGTGACTACAATAACAGGTCCCAGAGGATAAAGTGAGAATTAATCTAGTGGAGAAGGAATATATTTACTGGTCATCCTATTACAAATGCTGCAGAACACGAGTTTGGGCCTGAGTGTTTAATAAAGATGCCACTAATCCCACTATTCCTGCCACCATTGCAGTCTTTATCACTTTTGGCTAAATGTTCTGAAGAAATACTCTCTGGAAAATGCTTTTGATGAACCTCATAACAGATTTTACTCCGTACCTCAAAAACCTCAAAAAAAATAGATAAGGCTGCACATAGCCTCAGAAATCTAGCTGCGGTCAAAATGCATATATATTATAATGCGAAAATATATGATGTCAGTTTAATAAGATCCTATTCTGTTAAATTTCAGCATATGGACATATAATGCTTTTTTGCACACTGGACATTATGATGTTATGTCATCTCAGCGATGGGCAGAGAAAAGTTCCTGAGTTATATAAAACATTCTTAGGTAATTTTTTTTTTTAACTTAGCTTTCTTCCAACTATAGAAAATGAAGATAGTCATTTCAGAGCATTACATTAAGGTAATATATCTATTATAATGGTCCATGAATTATAACAGCATACGATTTCTATCTGCGCCTAGAAAATTACAAACCTAGTGCCACTTAACTTCATTATTGATGTACATTTTTATGATCCAGTAGCCTTGTGTGGGAAGGAGTCACATCTTTCTGTGCCTAACTTAAAAGAAAAAGGGGCAAGTCATCCAACTCATTTTAAAGTATGTGGATTTTGTTGAATGCATGGAACACTAAGCAACAGAACATCTTTTCTTTTTCTCTCCAATCTTCATTAATATTTATAGTTTAACTTTTATTTGGTACATATTGTGAAGAATGTATTTTAACAGCAGATTTAGAACTGGCTGCACTACCCCATCTTCTCTTGAACAGGTGCAGAAAAACTTCTAATTGCAGGTGATACTGTTGTTCTTTTTATGTCAATTTGTTGGCATTATTTTTTAAATTATAATTTAAAAGGGGGGAAAGGAACAAATAGTTATACCACAAAGTCAGAAGAGCACTTTGAGATTCCATACCTATACATATTAACATTTTTTAGCAATTATACCCATGAAGATATAAAACCTCATTTGGTCATGGCAGGCATTGACATTCAGGAATGATGTATTCCAGTTCATGGCTGGGGGTAGGAGATATTTTGATACAGAGGAAATACGTATTGCTATGCAGCTTACATATTGCCCGCTATTTGGGGGAACTCTATAGTGACTCTGAGACTCTTTCCATAGACTTTCTGCTCCAACTTTGTATTGAGGATAAATGTAGTAGACTACATGAATGGAGAACTGTACAATGGGAGAAGCAGTAAGGATGCGGATTCCATAGTCAAGTAATGACAGCCATAAGCCAGCAAGGTCATCAAACATGTAGCATGGTATGTTTCACTTTTGGAAGGGAATTTATTAGTCTTCAGTGGCTTTTTTTGAGGACTGGAACAAAACTACTGAAGGCTACCAAAGGGAATTGGTCTAGTCTTCCTTGCTGAAAAACTAATCACGAGCAAGTATTTGAGAGGATGGGGTCAAAGTCCACATGGATTGTGGAAATTTGGATGATAAAGAAAAGAAGCTGCCTTTTATTTTCAGCTGATTATATAAAAGAAACATATAGTCCAGCTAACCATCCTACTCTGTAATATACATATGCTAATAATCCCCTTTACTCCTCAAAACTGGATTTTTTAAAAATAAGGTAGAAATGCTTAAAATGTGCTCACTGAATATGGAGTAATCAAATCCATGAAACACTTAATGTGGTACACACACTACTAATTATATACAAGTGAGTGGAGAACAGCTAAACTACTGACTTTTTTAGGACTCTCATTGACATTAGAGTTTTGATGCTTTTGAGGCTAAAATTGTCTGGCTCAGTTCATAAGTTATAAAAGTACATTATTTTTTTCTCTAGATCACAGCAAGAAATGTATAAATGTCCTGAATATCTTAGAAAATAAGTAGAATTACTATAATTTTTTTATATCAGCTTCTTGAAATATATTTCAAATTACAAATGTCAGGGAAATTTCATTTTTAAAAAATCAAATACAGCTAAAGCACGTGTCATTTCCCCCCCATTTATACTTTATTTGCTTCTCAGAAAACCTTGCAAAGAAACATTTTGTCAACTAATAATTTTAAAAATTTGACTTGTGATTCAAAGTGTTAAAACAAAGGATGTTTTTTCAGCACATGTAACACAAGAGGGTTTTGCAGCACAGTTTCAGAACTCTTTCTTGGTAAGAAACCTTATCTAATCCTGTTTCATCCTTTAAAACTGCCTACACACTAATCTCAAGGGACAAATTTAATACTTTGCAACAAAGGGAATATAGCCTTTTCAGCTTGAATAGAGGAATTGTTAGAACACCACGTGAGGTATGAATAACATTATAATGCTGCCTTTTACTTGGGAAAGGAAAAAAGTCTTCTCTTGCAACCAAAAGATTAGACTTTCTTCCTTGGGTTAAATTTTTTGACCCATGCTATATCCCAAGACACCTATTTTACTGTTGTATTTGGGTCTTCTACCTCTTGTGAAGTAAACACTGAGCAAATATAAGTAAACAGTTTGTTTTAGCCAAAGATAGAAAGGCACTATTTAATTGAGTTTTGATGATAGATGTGCTCCAAATGGTGCAAACATCTTTGACATTGTAAAATAATATTGTCTTATGACATGTGCAACACTACATACAGAATATTACTTTACTGTTTTCTGAGTTTAGGTCATTTAAGTGAGAAATTACAACAGGATACCAAATGACCTCATGTGGAGAGCCAATAAAAATGCATAACTTAGTTCTTCATAATAAGCATAAATCTTAATTTTCCTTGTAATTTTTAAAAACAAGCATTTGAATTTTTACTCAAACTTTTTCTTATCTTATTTTGAGATCTTGGATTTGTGTACAGTTATTTATTTTTACAGTCTTGTACAATATGTTGTTTCTGCATTTTAGATTGCTCCATCTTTCTCAAAAATACATATATGTGAGTTTATATTTGCTAACAATAAGGCTTTTGTTATCATGCTGCAGATATAACATTACTACATGCAGTTAGTACTGAATATGCTGGATGAATAATAATTATATTATTGCATATATACTTGGTTATGATCAAAAATACAAAAATATAATAAACATAGATGAAAATATATTTTTTCCCCACATGGAATACTCTAACAGGGTAGTTTTGGAGAAATAGTAATGTGGTTACCAAATAGATTATATTGAGTTTGTCTCTTTGCTGTACTGAAATAATAATTACTCCTCCCATCTTGCTTCCTCTTGCCAAGAAAGAATTCCATGTACCAATATGTGGTCAATAAGAAAAGTTACTTATTGCTAGTGACAAGACAGAGTATTAAACTCTGATAACACATGTAACTGGACTTAAAAATAGATCAGGTTTCTTTTTTTCCATTTGACATGCCATTATAATTTTTAATTTCTGATTACTAAAGTAATGGAATTAGTTAGTTCAAAGAGATTTTGAAATCAAATACCTATCCTAAACTCATAAGTAAGGGTATAGAGTTCCTACTGGTTTTGCCTAGATGGTGTGGATTTTCTTGCCACCATGTTGCCATAGCAAATCATCTTTTTACAGATATTTTAGTTCAGGTTACATTTACATGTAAAAGAAAAACTCCCAAGATTATAATTTCTATGTTTCACTTTGTATTGCGGTAAATTAAAACCTGTGGAAATATGCAAAAATCTTTCTGATTGTTCGTCTTTAAACAATAATTTCCTCAAGGTAGAATGCACTGCTGAGAGTGCATTGCTCATTGTCTTCTGTGCTTCTCACGGGCATAAGATGCAAATGCACATCAGCAGGTATGTATAAGAGGAAACACGACACTTAAACTCATCATAACCTCAGGTTTCCTTTTCAAGACACTCAATTTGGACCCTAGAATAAGAAGTTTTACATAAACACAGTATTTTTTCTTTAAAACAGAAGAAAAACTGTGGTGATACTCTGTGTTTTATTTGTTTATATATATTAAGCACTGTCTTCTTTATGAAGATTCATCCGTTTTCTGTTTTAGCCAACTTATTCTTGACTCTGCCAAGAATTAGGTCAATTGGGAAGCCAGTCTGGTTTCAGTTCTTTCAAAGGTAAAGTCTCTTAAAAGTGAATAAGTCTGAGTATTACCTGCCTTGCTGCTTGTGGAGTCATTTTGCCTGTAATAGAGTATAAACAAACTGCTGACATTCTGATTTGTTGCATTTTGTACACACATTTTCCTTACCTAATGGATTATTTAAGTTGAAAGCAATGAAAAATCTGACCTGTAGTTGTTACACACAGAGCACTATGGTTTCATTTATTTCAGAGCTGTTATGCCTACTAAGTCAAGTTACAGGGGTATTCAGCTTAATTAACATAAGAGGAGGAAAACATTAAACAGATACCACCACATGCAAAATACCCTACCACATCAGATTCAAACCTAGAAGTACAGATCTAAAGCTGGAGAATTTTCAGCTTCTTGAGACAGGAGAAAGTTACCAAACTTAAACATATCAAAATTGTCTTTATTTCGTATGTAAATCACCTATATATCAACACTTTGCATGCAAAAAGGTAATGAATAATTGAGGTGCATCTTGCCATGAATAAACAAAGGGATTTTACACATAGAGTGGTAGCCTCCTTTATTTTGCTGATTACTGTCAGTAGCATCGGCAATTACAATGTCAGTAGCATTCCAAAATTTTTGTCACAAAAGAACAGCAAAACCTACATGAACGACCATGGTTATCACACCTTTCTTCGTACTTACACAGCTGCCTGGACAGCAGTCACAATATTTCTGTCATTATTTTCAAATTATATTTGCTAAAGATTTGTCTCTTCTTTAGAAGTTTATGTACTATCTCACACAAATTATACATAAAAAGACTGAGTCCCATTATATGGAGCCATAACTTTTTTTCTGGAAGAGGACTACAAGTTATTCTCTGTCAAATATGTTCATAAAATATTCTTATGCTGTGAATCTGAGTGACACTGAAGGAAGTGAATTTTGCTAATTTTGGGATTAGGAAGAGTTGGTGGGTAGTTTACATGACTGGAATGTTATAATCACAGATGTTCAGATGGATTAGAAAAAGGTCTCTAAAATTTTCAGTTTATATTGGTCACCATCCACAGACAACAGTCTCAATTCATAACATATGTATGTATTCAGGTTTATTTGACAAAGGCAGGATAAATTATGAAGGAGGCTGAGAAGTTAAGATAGAAATATATGAAAGTAAATTGGTAAGGTAAACCTTGGCTAATATTTATTATGTGTGCTGAAAAATCTAAATAGGTTCATGAATTATCAGTAAGAAAGCAAATAGAAAATAAATTTAAATAATTGCAATGAATGTAATGTGTAAATAACACAAGAAATAAGAAGGGGGATGGAGAACTTCGATCAAAAACCCCAAAACCATTTAAGAACCAAGAAAATACCCATAAGGTTCATCACCATGGAAATCAGATTTAATTCTCTGAAATGTTCTAGAAGATATTTTTCAGCTAGCTAGAGGCACTTGTTTGGTAATTAAATTTCTAAACAATGGTAGGTCATGTTTCATAGTAATATTTTTTCACATTAAAAATAGGTTTATTGAGATTGAGTATATTTAACTGTTATTAATCTTTTGATTGAAAGCAAGAGTATTTAGGTGTTCTCTAGATGGATCAAAATGAAACCACCAGAAAGCAAATGGTGAAGAGTATTCACTAGCCACCACAAAAATAAAGTGCTACATTTAAATCTGTAACTCTTAATGTTTCTCAGTTCCCAACCTCAACTCCCATGAAATGTTACGAGCTGAGTTACTAGTCTGTGGGAGGTGTCCCTGTCAATGGCCAGGGGGTTTGGAACTATATGATCTTTAAGGTCCCAAACCATTGTATGATTCTTGGAATCGTCAGAGCCTATGAGACATGCAATTGGCATGGATTTCATCAGAGGCTGATGTCTAAATGCACATGCTTTCACTACTAGGCAAAAAGAGCTAAGTACAAAAGAGGAGACATTCCATTCTGACACATGTTGTCTACACTTACGTTCTTGACCAAAACAAAAGATTTATTTTAATCCTTTTGAGAGTTACAATATCTCAGCTTTCTTAAAAGTCATTATGGTTTAAAAGACATCAAGGGAACATTCTGCATCTCAGAGAAAGATGCGGTTTAGCGCATATCTAAGAACTTTGATTATAAACTACTTTTATACAGTATTCAAGCAATTTAAAAACAATTGATAATCTGACCTCATAAGCATGCGGACCTTCTTTGTAGAACCAGGCCTGGCACAAATAACTTCACATTACTGTTCTGTCCTTTGTTATTTGCACAGTCACAAAATCTATGCCCCAATATCCCCATTTATTGTATGATAATAATTTAAAACTATTCAGTCAGGTAAAAAGTAGCTGCCAACATTATAAAAAAGCTTAAGACCATTGGATAGTGACAAAACTGAATAAAAAGGTGAATATATATTTATTGAATTAACAAGTCAGCTGCTTCTTTCACTACTAAGGGAAATGATACAGGTCAGTTTTCTTCAATCTAATTCTCTCAAGATGAGAAACTGAGACATAAAGAAGTTATTTATTAAAGGATGAGATCTACTTATTCTAAAATCTTTAAAGAATAACAATCATTAAATTTTACTAACCACTGATAATTCTAATTTTGTTAAATGAACCAGTTAAAAAAAAGGTCTCAAGGCAAGAGCCAACTGCCTGTGACAGCATACTGCTATAGAACAGAATGGTGATGACTTTGCATACTTCATTTTCAGTAGGAAGCTGTTTGTTTACACACAAATAATGCTTTCTTGAGCAGTTTTCCTATTTATCCAACACAGATAATGGTTTTGATTAAGCAATAAATTTTAACTTCCTGGGTTTTGCATTTAACTTTTTTCAAATTTCTCAGTACAAAATTAATTTAACTTGAATCCAGACTAAAAAGCAATAGTCAAATTAATTTCTTTTCTAAGAGAAATAATGAAAAATTTATGAACTTGAACAAATATATGTAAGGCTATCTTTAATTTACACACTTAAATTTTGTATCTTCTCATCTGGCAATAAGATATATCATATCCAGTTATAATAACACATTCTGGTTATGTTACAAATTACAAAAAATCTGCAAAGAAGTTTATCAACTAATTGATGCAAGCCAGTTTTAGCTTGGGAAAAATCATTGTAAGAATGATAAGAATGAATATTAAAAGTTATTTTTAATTATTCATTTAAATATACATGTATTTCCTTCAGAACTTTAGAACTATTTTTATGACAAAGTGAGGGTTTTATTAAGCCTCATATGAGACTTGAAAGTTGCCAATTATTTACAGAATTAAAATAATATTTGTCTGGTTATGGTGTGCACTATGCAAGACTAGTTATTCTACTCTTGAATAAACCCTGCTTATTTTGTAATATAAGTTTCTACTAATTCTTCCCTGATCTCAGCAGTGAAGAGATCATGCAGTGATAGAAAAATAAGTGGAATTTTATTCCGTATTGTACCTCATCAGGAACACTGTTAACTAAGGTCCTGTTTCCCAAAGATTTTATTCTTTGTAGGGATCCATAAGGCAAATGTCCTTGCGAACTTTGAATGTCTATCTTAGGGATAGAATCTTTATTTTCTATTGGTATGCATACTGCTACCAGACTATGATATTGAACATAGAATTTACAATGCTAGCTTTTCAAATTGGAGACAAAAATCAACAAATTTCATCTTGAAAAACTGAAGTACTGTGAAATAATGTGAAACTTCTTAATAACAGTTGTAGCTGCTCTTCATGGCAGGACTGAATGATGGCATTTTAAAATTAAGTATCATTTCATACCACCCTTAATATCAGTCTATCCAAGCTCCTTCTCCAGAGCAGCTAACCATTCTTCTACTTTTTCCACCTCTACTCCAGCTCCACAAACCTGCGTCCCTTTCGCCAATAACCAAACTTTTATGTCCACAAATGACCTGGATAGTTTTGTGGAAAAAATGGAGCTTTTGGAAGTTTGTGAAAGAAAAAAAGTCCTGCTGGGTTATAAGGCTGGTTATTCCTTGTCAAGCCTGAATGCATTCCACAGACAACAGAAATTACTTATTTTGCATATCTGAACTATTATTGTCCAGCGAAAGTACTCATTAGCTGCTTCCTGTATAGCTAATGACAGAATAACTGTCAATTTTCTAATGAAAAATATAGATGGAATAACTCCTTGAAAAAGAATTGTTTCAGCATCTGTATAGAAGATATCTCAGAACTGATATTTTTCCTACAAAAAATCACTGCTAGTGTATAACTATTCTGCATCTAGATTCTGCATTTAATTATGAGGAAATATACTCAGCTGTTTTGAATCTTCTGATATGAGTAAGTTATTAAGCTGTACAATTACTTTGCTTAGTGTATCTATTTTAAGGAAAATTAACATCTCAGTTTAATACTTAAAATCTAATTAATAATATTTTGAAAAATTATTTTCTTACTATGCACTTAGAAGACAAGTAACATTATATCAACAAATGTTTTTAAATACATCAAACATAAATTCCCCACTCAGAAAGATATTTTATAATCAGGAATGTAAAAATATGCATATCACAAATCTGCTTTTATATAAAGTCCTTGGAAACTATGGTTTGGAATTAGTTTTTAACAATTGTTAAATAAACAAGGTGCGAAATTTTTCCCCTGAGGCTTCATTAAGGTTTTATTAATGCTTCCAACAATTAAGATAGATCAAATCAATATATCTATATTGCTTTATTCAATGGTTCATCAAGTTCTGCCATTTAAAAAATGAAATGCAATTAATAAATTGTTGGATTATTTTTTTTGTTTTATTTGAAAATATTTCAGCATATTTTAACATAATTTTTTAAAAGTAGCAAAATATTCTAATGTATAACATTAATAAGCGGTGATAGACTTTACTATAAATATTGTCTATGTTGCCAAGTAAAGTTACATAAAAAGCAGAATACTGCAAACATCAGTTCATTCATTCTATTGGTAATAAAAATTAAGGTCATTTGTATTATTATTTTTACATGTTTTTTTCCTGTGGTACATGTTCCATTAAAATAAGTGCAAAGCAACGTTAGAATAGCAACAGCTCTGTCTGGAGTGTGCTTTATTAATATTGGTATATTATTGGTCAAAAAGTTTTTCTAACAATTTTAGAGCTGCTTAAATTTATCTCTAAGACCTCAATACACTGTTATTTCATGGTGGAAATTCTTAGTAAATAAAAAGCAAATAAAAGCACTGACCATGTTGAAAAGACATCTAAAATAGCTCTCTATCTAGCGACTCACTCAAAATTTTTTTCATCCAAATGGAAATTCTCTCACTGATGTCAGCTTCCATTTACTTACACTTAATAAGATGGAAGTTTCTCAAGACAGAATGATTGATCAAAAAATATGGCACAAGTGAGCTCAGGTGCTCCATTTCTGTAGTGGGGCCTGAGACCATTTGGTGAAAGTTCAGCACCAGTGAGATTTGTGTGAATCTCAATCCAGTATGTCAGCATTTAAACCATGTTCCTCTGGTTTAAATCTCTCAGAACAGATGCATAACAAGTAACAAGTTCATGGATTTTATTAAACATGGCACTGGCTCCAATTTATAAATGGAGCTGCAAAGACAAATTAAATTTATGGTCAGCATTGCAGCATCTCTGAAACACAAATTCCTTTACTACACAGCATTTGGACAGGAATTTCAGGAATACAGATTTGGAATTAAATATCTAATCTATTTTAATGTGTGCCACTAAGGGGAATTCATCGTGAAAGGGAAAGTATACATCTGTGAATCTAAAAAAATGAGTGTAACAAAGACAGCAACCAGGCTTTCTTTGCTTGTTCTCACTGCATTTCATTCATAGTGACTGTTGGCAGCACTCTGTGGGGTTTAGAGATGTATTTATAGATATATACATATTGCTTATATAGGAAGCATAGACACTTGAAAATAATTTTGTTTTCAGAAACAATTCTACAAAGGCCAATTTGTCCTCTTTAACGATGCAGCTCTTGAACTAGAGACATCAAAACTAGTTGTGTCTCCACTTTTGTCCAAAGGTGCTTTATAAAAAGAAAGTGTAGTTTTCTAAGCAACTTAATTAAATTGAAAAAAAATATCCTTCTGTTCTAACATTACACAGACAATGCTACAAAGCCTACTGAGTCACTCAGATCTGAAGCTCTGGGTCTAACACAACTCATTCTTTTAGAAGTAAAGCTCTTTGGTTCACATTAGGTTTTCAACTTCTGTTATCATAATATTATAAGAAATTGTAATAATATAAGAAAAAGAAGAATTGTTCTAAGCAGTTTAAGCCTTCTTAAGAACTGGATTATGAATGATTCAAATCAGAAGATTAAATTGACTATTAAACCTCTAAACTTCTCACACATCCTCATTTTAGATACGGCTGTGTCTGATGAACTAGTCTGACAACCGAATGACACAAAAATCTGATTTAAGTGTCAGTCAATGCAATTCAATTAATTTGGTGTTAAGATGGAACATTAGTATATATTGTAGTACAACTTAGACTATTTTGGTAGCATCATGACGCTTACTAAATCTATCTCAAGGATTACCATAGCTTTTATAAAGAGAAAAAGGTGTTTATTGGTGTATAACTCACCAATAACTTCTCAAACTGAAAAACTAATAGGTCTTTTTATACTAAATTGTCACCAATGAGACTGAATATTGATGAAATTGATGAAAATTTAAAAAATTGATGAATTATTGATGAAAATTTAAAAAAAAAAAAACAACACAACAAACTTTTCAGCAGCTTCTGTGAACCAGTAGGTTCTATATATGCCCATAACCACGTATCTGATTCTGCCCACAGAAACTGGAAGCAATCAAGAATAGCTGAACTTGTGAAAATGAGAACAGAGCTAAACCCCAGTTATTTCAAGGTGACTGAGGATGATTTGCTATTAGCAGTGCCACAGCTGCATTTCAACAGAAGAAAAAAATAAACCAAACTGTAACAGATACTTTAAGAGGAATAACCAAGGTGTTGTTGGGGAACAAATATGATGTCTCCTGTTCCTTCTGTCACAGATTCCAACTACAAATAGTACCAACCCATGTGATGTTAGACAATGCATGATAAAACTGTTGGACAGATGGACCGACAATGGCACCCACCAGCATACAGCAAATTCTAGCTAGAATACAGGTGTTCATGCTGAAACTTGCCAGGTAGCCAGGCAGCATTTGGGGAGGGGGGAATAACCATGATGAACAGTGGAAGAAGAGAGGAAGAATGATCCTCTTCAGTGCTTCTCAGTTAGACTCCAGCCTCTGTAAATTAGCATGACAGATGTAGGATCTGGGAATATTTCCAGAATAATATTTTAAGAAATTGAAGTATTCAGAGCTGGTTATGCTAGAAAAGTTTTGGGTTTACTTTTTTTTTATTTAATTTTCTTGATCTGTCATAAGGCCATGAATTCTTACAGATCCACTCTGATCTCATCCTTGATAGCTTGTAAACTCGGTTAACCAGTTAAACCTGGTTGCTAGGACTCAAAGAGTAGAACTTGCTTTTCTCATTTCTATTCCACAAAAACCCAAACTCAGTTACACAATAAAGTACTTGGATTTATCTGCGTAATTTAACTATGTACAGGTGCAGGTCTATCACTGAAATGTGGGGGAAAAGTCTAATGCAAATATTTCAGTGAATATCAGAGCATACTTCCAGAGCATAACTTCTTTAGAATGTTGCTTTGCTAGTGCAATGTAAGAAGCTGATATGCATGCACCCCAACAAGTATAATCATAGAAACACACAAGCACCCACTTTTTTGTAAAGGGAACACCACTAATAAATTTGAGTAAACCAGTCACCAGGGAGCACTGTTGATGCTGATACTTAAACCTCTTTAAGCCTCTAAAGAAGCCTCCTTTCTGCTCTTTTTATTTGTATTGCAGAGAACATGGAAGTTCCAAAAGAGGCCAGGGTTCTGGGACACTAGCTTTTGTAAGTAAGATGCAAAACCTAAATAGCTGAAGAGTACAGTGCCCCAGCTTCCTCGATACATATTGGTGGGAGTATGCACAACGGCTTAAGTCCCAAAGCTGAAAAGTAGGTAGAGCTGAAGTCTCAATGAGATTTTCAAGAAGGATTTTTCCCATCTGTTTTGTCTATAGGATGTAATTAATTTAATCAAATCAAGTATCATGTGAAGGAACGGAAATAACTCACCATACACTTGCAAATCTTTCTACCTCTTGTAGCTATCTGAAAGGTAGAAATGTAATCTAACTAGCAGTTTGGGCTCTCTGTATAGTTAAAAGAGAGACAAATATTTCAGAGGGTGAGTCATCCTTCTTAAATAGGATGATTGACTTTGTAGAATTGCTTTTCCTTCTCCTTTAATTACAGAGGGAACCCTGACCAGCTCAGAATAAACATATACTCTTAAACTGAGCAACATTAGCTGAGATGAATAAGAAGAAAATTTCAATACATGACAACAATGAAGGCATGAGTGGAACTCTATTTGCAAGAGCTTTTTTATAAATTTATTGAAGGAAAGAATTCACACAGCAGAACAGGTTGAGATACAGAGCATTCATCATCCAGATGTGAACTTCTATATCTGCTTTATTTATCTAAATGCAGATTTAAATGGGATTTTTTTAGAATATAAGATTATGTAAAATTTAAAAAAAAAAAAAAAAAAAAAAAAAAAAAAGTCATTGGTTACTCTAAGAAAGCATAATCCAGAATGATTCACTGAATAGAAAACAAAGTGGACATATCCAGACAAGGTATAAATTCCACACTGAACATGACAACACAACTAAGAACTTCATAATTTCAAATCTTTAAAGAAAGATGTGAGAACATTTTGAAGAGTATGTTATAGTCTAGATACGTTGTCGAGGTCTAGTCTAGCTTTAAAATCTCTTCCATCTTGGAGGTCTACCTGACTGCAAAATTTTGAATGATCTATCTCTTCAGTTGACCAAAACCATAACTTGATTAACAGGGAACTGGGTTTTGTTATAGAGAAGGCCTAATGTACAGGAAACATATCTGAACTTATCTGAGTATGTGAATTCTCCAGCCATAGATGCTTCCCTCTTAAGTCCCTGTGATAAAGTTTTAATGTTGGGAGCTTCTGTATTCATTTCCCAGTCAAATCCATCTATTTTGAAACCCTGCTAGTTTGAGCAGAAGACTGTCAAGCCCTTTACACAGTACTACAGGGACTCAAAGCAAGAATTTATTTAAACATGCATTTCCGTTTTAAAGGATTGTTCAGAAAATATTTTATCTGCTCCTTGCTTTTTTCCAAATTTGTTAGTGGTTCTTAATAGAAGTAGATTTTACTCGTTTTATTTTTGCCAGCCCTCAAAAATTCTGTGAATGTATTTCCCTTTGAATAGGTTTGCTCTACATGCAGTTTTTGATACCTCATAAGTTTCTGATAAAAATTTGGGGGTTTATGCAAAAGGATATATTTTTAATTTCCATATAGATGTTAAGGTCTAGCTTATATAAATATAAGGTCTACCTTTTACACTGAACACCAGACTGCTAGAAGTCAGCTGTGTTCCATGATCAATACAAGAAAAAGTTTCATGAGTATTTATCTTCTCACTTACCGTTCCTCAAAATGTTTGTTACATATCTACTTTTCACTCTATTGATACATTTCAAGGAGCCTATGAGAAAGGCTTTAGACAACTCTCTTTCTGAGTCCTGATAATTGCTTTGTAAATTAAAGCATAGATTCTAACATGTTTATTTTGGGGATTTTTTGTTGTTGTTGTTTCTTTTTTTAACACATCTATTGCTGTAATGACACTGGGAAAATATGTCTGTTTATTGTAGACCAAATAGTTTCCTTAAAACATTTTAAACACATGCAAAAGTTCATGATGCATAATGATTTGAGTATTCCTTTTACGTAGGTGTTCTGTATTTCAGAGGATCCATATGTGCTACAAACAGTGAACAATCAGGAACACTCACTGATTTTGATGACTTTTTTTTTTTTGGCAGTCTCTTTCTGTTACTCTGACAAAATTGTAGTGATGCATTAGTCATTTGCATAGAAAAGATCTTGGTCCATGACAGTCATTTATTGGTGGTGCCATCTGCACTTTTTGTGAGTAGATTCTAAGATTAAAAGTATATTTGGTTCATCAGTACTTTGAAAATTTGGATGCAGTCCTAGTCCGTTTCAGTTTATGCTGAAAAAAAAAAAAAAAAAAAAAAAAAAAGTGTAGCTTGCTTTCTTATTAGGAACTAAAGCTTATGAATTAATTGGAAGTCCTGAAACAAAAATACAAGTGAATCATTAAATAACACACAAAGATCCCTGAATTTTTTGCTTTATCTCAAAGCACTCAGATTGCTGTAATATATTTGTATTTTCAAAAAGAAGCTATCAACATCGCCTTGTGCAAAACCCCAGTTGTAAAACCAGTAAAAATAGGGTTACTTCTCCTTAAACTCTTCCTATTTGTATGATCATTTTGTACACATTTCAAGACAAATCTAATGCTCACTAAGAAAATAGTCTTTTTATGACTGCACAAGCCTGCAAATGGAAAAAAATCATACTGAATTCGACTACTGGTAGAAACAAGTTCTGTAACTGAGTCGTCTTCTCCGTGACTGCTCCAATCCTATTAAGTGGACTCTGGAGGATGTAAATTTAAGCAGCATCATCTGTTCCTGTTTCCATGATAAGACTCATGGAGTCTGCAGATCATTGAATTAATTAGGTTCAGGCTCATGCAGGGCTTTTTAGGTTAGTGAGAATGTACTGAATCCGGAACAAGAGAAAAAAACCCCAAAAACAAAAAACCCTCACACTATCATGCTGATTTACAGAAAATACTCACAATCCTTTGTACTTTATGAAAAACAGATCATTGGAGATTTAGTCTTGACAGAACGTCTTATCTCAGAATAAACTACATAGAGTCTATTGTCAGATACAAACTTGAGAATTCCCTGTTGTTCGGATATTGAAATCAGGAACAGAAAGTGAAATTTCGTCTGCAATGAAAAACAACAGAACCTTCCTCGACCCACCTGGATTGAGATTTCTAGACTGGATTTTAAGGCAAAGCAACTTCTATGATGTGAAAATGTGAAAAAAGTTAAACAACATTCACTAACAGTAATTGATATGTAGCATCAAGTCATATAGGACTTCCTGCTCAGAATATGAACTATGGTCATAAAGTGAAACATTAGCTCTTGACAGATAGTAAGCAGAGATGAAGGAGTATTGTTTCAACTCAGATTCACCCAGATAAGCGCATTTCTTGTCTTGTAGTTTTTCAAATGCACACTATGCAATGGTTGATTAAATAACTTCTCAGATAAGTTGTTGCATTCATGACAGAAGGTCATACCAAAACTCCAAAAGCTTTTGCAGTTTTGGCTATTCATTTCTGACAAATGAACTTTTTCTATGCTCTTAATAATACTGCCTTTCTTTTTGGGGGTTATACTGTGAATCTACAGAAAGTACAAATTTCTTGCACTGAAAAATTGGAAAAGTTTGCCTGAGATATGATAGGCAAATGACAAGACATCAGAGAATTTAGATTATTATCTCAAAACATTTGACATGTACTCAGCATCTTATTGCATAATTCATTGCAATTTTATTTTTAAAAAAATATTTCAAAATCCTTTAGAATATAAAAACTTGATGAATATTTAATAACTTAAATCATAAAAATTTGAAAACAGCAACAAAAAAAGCCTGAATATTAGGAACACCTATGGTAAGCCAGTTTAGGGATGACATATGTTTTAATCACTCTATTATTATGGAAAGGTAAATTAGATGGTTACATCTCGGCTTTATTCACTGCGGAAAACAGTAATTTAATTCTGATTTTTCTTTATTTTATATGTATTTCAAAGAGAATTTTAAAAAGGCTATACAATAATAAAGGCAGAACAATATATTTTGAAACAGCTGTTCCCTCAACAGCAAATAACCAAAGAAAATATGATTTCATCTTCCAAAAGCCTATGGATTTTAAACTACAGACAAAAAATAAGAACTATGATAGCTGTGCACCATTTCTACTGCTTTCTTGGGGTTTGTTTTGTTTTTTTCAAAGAAAAAAAAACCATGTAACAAGTGGCTTTCATTTTTCCTTTGCAGGCCTCTGTTTAATCTTCCACACCAAAACTAAAATATACACGCAGAAAGTACATACTTCAGTTAGTACTATAAATTTAATGAATACTTCTGAATCATTATGGGATCCTAAGAAGGAGGTCCTCATGTAAGTATAGTATACTTGCAGATGTCTTGCTTTCTTCTACAAACAACAATGCTTAATTGCTCTTCCAAGTATGCCTCTCCAAGGGAACAGAAGACATGTTTGAGGAACACAAGGGGGACCTTCTATTGTGGAATGCTCTAACAGGCTTGAAGCAAAGGAGTAATAATTGCTGAATTCACTTGAGAGAGGAGGGCAAAGTAATATGGAAAAAAATGACAGAATACCATTCCATCACATCCTTCCCTTTTGTCTGAGGCAGAACTGCAGGAACTAACAGCAACAAGGGGTCTTATATAGTGACAAACCAGTATCAGAATGTTTCAATTTATTAGATTACACATTACCCATTACTATATCTTTAACCTGCACAAATTTTGCAGCTGCACTGAAAAGGAATAAAACTTTGAAATGAAAACTATATCGTGATTTTGAAATATATCTATAATTTTATTTAATTTTGGGGGCTACGAAGGATTATAGAATAAATTATAACGTTATAAATTTAAACTTACTTATACAACAAGTTTTTCCAGTGGATATTGTAACACTAATATTACAGCACAGAGACATTATCAATGCATACAAACATGAGTCAAAATAGAACCATATTGGGCAGTATAAAGCTTTGGAACATTCAACTAATGATAATGAAAACTAGCTTATAAAAATTCAAACAGCATTTTGTGAAACTATTATAAAGCTAGAAGCTTGGGAATTAGACAGAGTACCCACACAGCAGGAGAGTACAAATGAACACCTACGCAGATGGCTGCTATAAGAACTGAACAACCACCATTCTATATAATAGAAAGAAGCAAAATGAAGTGCCGAATGTAAGTGGTGCTTAACTTTATTAAGCTAAGAGAACACTATTACTGCAAGTCTGTATCTGACAAAGGGAAATTACTTTGTTGTAATCATGTTCATGAGCTGTCTTCTGCAGTCAAAGGCCTGCCATTCATTTAAATTAAACTGTAGCCTTTAAAATGTTAATTAGGTGTTACAGCCAGATGCAATATTGAAGAACCTTTAATTTATAAGTTTTAACCATTTTTCTTGAAACATTCTCACATGTTTGTAACAGAACAACAGGCACGGATTTGTGACAATGTCAAAAGACTAACTTACCATATATATTCTTTTTGCTGTCTTTGATAACTCTTCTCTATACATTAATGAATGCATACAATAAATACCTCTTTGAAAGGTATATTTCTGAAGTGAAATTAGAAGACAGATCTTGACTGTATACTAATTTTTAAAAGTATTTTTAAGACATGGACTTTTCCTAAGGTTAGAAAAGACTTAACTGAGAAAACCTACTTTGCAGCTTTGCTTTACTTCACTATTCATTATGCTAGAAGTATTCCCAATTTACACGGACAAATTCAGTGAGACCAGTTGCAGTATTATGACACCAACTGTTTATAGAAACAAAACTATTAAGATGACAAAAGCTCGTTTAAATAGCAGTAATGATACTAGCGTGAAGTACAAATTGAACCCTTCCACCCACACAAGATCATTAATCAGAATGAGATTTGTAATACAGAATGGTAAAGCTCAGGGGAAAGTGCAGTCGCTATATGAGGAAAGTTTTTACATGAAATAAGCATCTGCATTTGCTATGCTCAGATTCATACCATCAAAAACATTGACTACAAATTCTGTTGTCATCCAAACTTTCCTTCAAAAGTGCTGAGCACCTGCTCTTCCCACTGATATGAACTTGCATGTGGCTGCTCAGCACTCCAAAAATAAAAATTTCCCATTGCCATGACAACATTAATTTAAAAAAATAAAATAAATTCCCCAAAGTAACTAGTGACTGGGTTTTTTACAAGACTGACTTGGGAAAAACAAAATGTGAACTCCAAACTCTTAATTTTTGGAGTCTATTTTCATGTCTAGTAATTATTCTCAGAAATTATATTGAAGTTTAACAGAGCAGTTTTTCTGTAGACTTCTAATCTTCATTACAATTTCTGCCTGTGTGCCCTGTTTGACTTCAGTTGCTTGAAACTAGTTACCTGTTAGGTTGTTACTTCCACCAACGGCACAGCCTTGAAATTTGTAATCATTACATATACTTGTGTATGCACCATTGACTGCCATAAAATGAAACAAATTCTGATAAAAGACTTCTCATGCTGGATATAGTATTAGACTTATTTTTTGTTTGTTTTTCTAGCAGTTCCTAGTTAATCCAGGTTTGAAGGCCCTGTGTTATTATTCAGATATTTTCGGTGAGGTAGCAATGCTAGAATATATGTGATAGGAGAGATATTGTACTGTGATGTAATTCTGCAGTTCTATTACTACGTCTTGTAAACCATACAAATAGAGAATGAAAAAAAATATTAAGAAAAAAACACAAAATTATGTAGAAAACACTGGAGAACACTTTTGTTTCATTGATTGTTTTTGCAGCAACAAAATTACACATCCTAACCAGACTCTAATTGGGATCAGACTCTTCCTCCTCTTACCCAATCTTCAATATTCTCTTTCAGACAGCTATTCATTAGTAGTAATATACAGAAAGCTAGAGTACTTCTGGTCTGATTCCTATGTCTCCCTTATCCCTATAGCATCTTTCTGAACCACCTTATTAGCACAAGTAATGAAATAAATCATCCGATCTATATCAGGTATTTGTAGTCTAGGTGCTTTTTCACTTTCCTATGTCCATGACAGTCACATTATTGTGGACCTTTTGCCTTGTAAGATCTGATTCATGTGATGCTGTATGCAGTTTTTGCAATAGAATTAGACTAGTGAGCTAACCTTAGTTCATGTATTTTAAGAATAAGTAATTATAGCACAAACACTAGTTTACTGTCACTCCCTTACTACACATCATGCTGTTTCCATAAATGCAGTGAAGATTTATTATTCAAGTACTTAGGCTTATCTTGAATCCATGGTGCTGCTAATAATTTCATTTTAATAATTATCATGAAAAGTAAGACACTGCAAATACAGTATTTGTCAGATAAAATCAGCCATTCAGAAATGTATTTCTCCTCCCCTTTTAAGTTCCGTATTTTTAAAGGTGGTAAAATATTATGCCAGCTTAAGAAAGCTAATCAGTTGAGCTAAATTGAAATTCTACTCTTACAAAAGTGCTGAAGATACTTTTTGTAGGAATAATACATTTTTCTTCTTTTTATTTTAGTGATCTTCCTTCTTTCTTCCTGCCTCCCCCAGATTTTCTCTTCTGAAAAGAACTTAGAGAAACATAGAATTCAACAACATTTCCAGTGCATGTTAGTGCTTGAATATTGTCAATTCTATATAAAGCAAATATTAGTCTTTTAAAGGAGTCATATTTCAAGGATCAGGTGGGAAGCACAGAAGTGTTGGATGCACCTCACTGCACTGCTGTTCATCCTCAACACTTTGCACAATGTGAGAATGTTTAATAATTCCAACCCAGCTTACAGATAAGAATCTCTGGTGTCATATCACAACCAGCAGTGCTGGTGTGAGATTAGTAGTAAAACAATATTCCAGCTGTAGCTTTCATTTACAGAAATAAAATATCAGAATGGAAGGGAGGTGTGTGAGGGAGAAGATAAACATTATAGTCTTTTAGCACCATTTATACAAATTACAGTGAAGCTACTAAAAAATTAATTTTGAAAAAAACCTGAGCAATTAGAGTGTAGAGATTGTTTATTTTGCTAGCTCTTTTAAAAAAATATCCAGTTAATATTTAACTTCTAAAGGCAACCAATGCAAGCAGATAATCAAACATAAATAACCTCTTTCCTAAATAAAGTGTGTGGCAACTGTGGGCCAGGCAGTCCCATTTTTCTCCCATTAATCAGTAGAAACTTCCCATGCAGGAAAAGTCTCAGGGGGTATTTCTGGCTGGGAAAAATATCCTCCCTCCTCAGTTCTAATCAGTCTATCCCATCTGTAATGGTTTTAGAAATTGTTAATGACATAAAGTGACAGTCGAAGGGCTTTTCGGTCTGTCAGTAAAGGGTTTCTGTGAGCTCTCTAACTACTACATACAGTTCTCAAAGCTTCTGGAAAATGATCTGGATTACAAGGGAATAAATTTGATACGCTAGCAATCACAATCAGGAACTGAAAAGAAAGGCTTCCTTAATGCTGTTCTTTCAATTATAATGGTACTAAGATAAACCTGGCTGTGAGACAAACCGTGTAAGAGAGTTTCTGTCATTTTGAATGTAGGTCTGTATTATGGAATACATAAAATATACAAGCATCTAAATAAGAAGCTAAGAATAGGAACTTAAACAAGCCTTTTGTTAACTTTATTTGATTGTGAATGCAGCTACAATTCTAAAACTTGGCACTTATGCATCAAGACCAAGTGGAATAGTTTTACAAAATGCTCACAATACAGATTGGAGGTCTTTGTATGTGCATATGTATCTGCTTAGAAAGCATTTACAATATTAAAAGATAAGTGTGGACACAGATTCTGAAGACTTTCCTTGATCAAAACTTTCTGTCTGCTGAACAGCAATGCATAATTTGATACTATTGACATACAAAATAATTTTTATTCTATTTCATTCAAAACCTGGAGAATTAAGTTCCCTAGATCTCACAGTGTTGTACTGATTTCAGTTATTTCATGTCAGAGGGTAACATCCAGCAGAAGTTAAACCATTTCAATTTGAAATGTAATATAAATCTCTACTAGAAGATCAAGTCGCTTAACATTATTTTTAGTACTATATAAGCCAAGTAGATCAGATTCTGATCTCTCACAGTCAAAAAAATCCTTCTTCTTTAGATGATTAAAAGTCATGAAAGTTTTTGCACGAAGGAACTCAGGATCTTGCCAGCTGTGCATGCCTGAGTTATGCATATTTGTAAATATGAATTTTCTGGAATATGAATATGTTGGAGTAGGTTAATATTGGATACAAAAACGGAAATTTGCCAAGTTTAATACAATTTTTTCTCTTCTGCAGCTAAACATTCTCTTTCCTATTTTTTTTCCAGTTTTAAGAAAACTAGTTACACACTAGTATGCCAGAGAAATTGGCATTTCAAAGACTGACATACTTGCTAAGATTCACTAAAGTGACTTTCTCTGGAGAGGTGCTCCATCCTCCTCATTTTTTGACACTCAAAACTTTTAAAAACTTCCTGCAAGTGACCTCTGAAAGTCTATGTACTTCCATATTACCCTCCCATTTTTTTTCCCTTGTAGAAATACTTTTTCATATTACAATGTAAAATAGGAAATACAATATCTGTTCTTGAGAAATCACATGTGACATGAATGTGCCACTGGATAAGCTGACAAGCTGTGTTGTTGCTGCATGGCCCTTGGTAATGTGATACTGAGAGCTGAAATTCAAACCGGGAGAGTTTCCTAGACACAGTGTACTGCTCACCTCCTAGTTAAGCAACACCATCTTCAGGCAGTGATATCCCAATAATTTGATTGTGTCATTCAGACGCTGTCTTCAGCATAGGCAGAGTTTTAAAAGCTCAGTAGATGCCAAACATCATAATTAATCTTTGAAGATATCACCATATTGCACTGAAATTGCACATTCAACCACCAAATATCAACCTAATCTAGAGTGTTACCATAGTAATCTAGGAATTACTAAAACTCATCATTCCTCTCCGTCTGTTTACTCCATGAGCAATTTAACAGATCTCCAGGCTCAAGTTGTGATAAATGTTCTTTAGCTACTTTCCAAATCCTGAGGTTTACATAGATCCTTCAATTATTTCTATAAATCAACAGTTAGAATGATCATTATTTTCTCAGCTGAAATCAGAAGTCACTGCTCACTTATGCTACAAGAGAATACGCATTAGGACTTTTTTTCTTTCTTTCTTTCTTTCTTTGGTAAGGTCTATGAGCAATTTTAGGAATAAATTGCTGCGTCAACACCCTCCTGCAAGGACCAGATTCTCTTTATTCTTTCTTTCTTCATTATCTTCATCCCATAGTTTCCTCAGTATAACTCCAATGTCCATCAGATTCTTGAGACTCAAACTTGAACTTCCACCCACAAGATTTGTTTTTTTAACATGTACTTAACCCATGGCAATTGCCTGAAGCTCCCTATACATTATGCATACCTGAACAGATCACACTGACCTTCTTCTCAGTGACATCTCAACTATTTTCTAAAATTCAGCCTCTATTATTAGGCATAATATTTCTGCCTATTAAATACGTGTTTAAAGGGCAAAACACTTCTTTTATGACATTGAATTTTCTCCCTTGGGTGACCATCCTGGGCAAACACTCAACCCTTGACTTTGGCTTTTAATTTCTTCATATCCTGGAGGTTTTGTGTCAGGCAGAGAGAGTGGAAATTTTGTATCTACCTCCTATTCTCCTCTTTTTCTAATTGTTTTTTTTTACTTTGTTGAGGAAGGATTTAATTAAGCAACAAAACTTCTCTATTTGCATATGTGATGTATTTGGTCAGCAATATATATTTTGTGAATTTGAAAACCAACACAATTTCAGTTATTTGATTTCATAAACAAACCTGGTAATCCTTAATAGTAGTAGGGGGGGAAATTAGAAACTAATACTTCTCTTGATTACTAATGAGTAAAATCAATAAGGAAGGAAGTTAGTACCAAGGAATCAAAATATGACATTTTATAATAAATTTGACTTTTAGACTAGAGTTGATTATTAAAGTAACATCTGATATTTGTGTTGCATTTTCTATATCTTCAATCATTCTACAATGATTACCAATAAAGTAAATTAAATACAAGAAATATCACTTGTATTTCTATATTTTCATATTGATTCTAATGCTCTATAAGCAGCAGGTAAGAAAACCACATCAAGTCATCATTACATTGGACTCTGGGGTTAATAGTGTTTCTTCCAGTCTTGTCTAGACCAGTAAAATATAGGGAAAAGATAATGTAAGAAAATCCCTGGTTATTGCAATGTGCACCACTCCTTTAGGATTTTTTTCTGGATGTAATGCACAGTTCTGCTTTATCTTACAGTGCTGCATTCTTTTAAAAGATGTCAAAAATTTAATCCTTCAATTGTTATTCACTTATCATACCTAATCATTCCTTCAGAAGCATCATTTGTCACCTCCTCCTGTTTCGGTCTCCCTCTTTCCTACTGCTCTGCCCTTGATCAGTAATTTTTACTCTCTGCATCTCACTCCTTATGTCAAGATCTCACAGTCCTAGCTGTTGACTAAACACCAACCCACATCCAGCACTGTGACCTACCTTCTAGGTCTCTCATGAATGTGTAGCTGGCACTTTATATTACCATGATATGAATGATAAGCCTTCATGCTTACTAAGTTTTCTATCAACACCTAGACCCCCCTTTTTTGATGTTAAGCAGCTTCAAGATTTGCGCATCAACTTTAATCATAGGAAATTCAATGGCATTGACTTAAAACACAAGTCTTCTGTGATAGCCAAAGAAACATCTCTATTTCACACTGGTTAAATATTGTAAGCTGAGACCTTAATCTTTTTTTGGTACCTTTGTTCAGTTTGTTACTTTGCCCTCCCACTCCCCAGGCTGCTGTCTGGCTTTCTTTCCAACCTACCATGTTCTTTTTGATATCTGGATTTCTAACACTTTAACTCTGTCTTACTATTTGACCATGGAATAGTTTACTACAATGGGAACATAATTTTTGTATGACGTACTGAGATGCAACTGTAAAAATAAAAAAAATATATTGAAACGCATGAATTAGGCTTATTATCTAGCTTCAGATGCTACGGTTGTTTCTAAACTGAACTCAGAAACAATTTAGAACTTGGCTAATGTTACTATATAGATAAATGATATAGTCCTATGAAGCATTTCATAGTGGACAGAAGAAGCACAAGTCCTACAGACCATCCTGATTCACAGTAAGCCTTTGAAAATTTCTACAATGCTACTTGCAATGGCCCTCAGCAAAGACTGCTTCATCCTCAAACTTCTTGTGACTTGCTTTATGGTGACCTCCTACTCAGATCTGTGAAAGAGCTACAGAAGATGTTAATATTTTTTCTTCCTTTCTGTACGACAGTGACATTTTGTGTTAATTTCATCTGCTCCTTGAGCTCTCAGAGCCAAAACATTCTGTGGGAGGCAGAATGATGTCATTTTAGTCATAGCATAATTTTTCAGCTGTTAGAACAAGACATATTGTGGCATATTCTTCAGTACTTTTTAAAAGTAGTGAAATATAAACTTAAGGTGATATATTTATGCATGAGGGGGTTACACTGCCTTTTTCAGCTCGTAGGGATAAATAGCAGGTTTAAAGTGACATCGTTCCTCCTCCACTAAATATTTTTGCTTTGAAGCCTAATGATACAAAATAACCCTGACCACGTAATACCATTTCCAGTTATTGTAACTACAAAACGGTAAAGAGAAATATTAATTTTCTGTTGCATTTGAGTCAAGTACTTAGTTTAAATGTCATCTAGAAGAGACTGTCCCTAGGATGAACTGGTCATTTTGTCAGGCAATTAAAAAATAAAATTAAAATAAACTGTAAGAAAAATTATTAAAATCCCCCTAGGACTAAAGAGATTAGAACTAATAATCATCACAGAGGATACAATAAACAACTTCTGCATTGATAGCTCTGTGTTGGAGCCAGGAAAGGAGTAAAATCTATGACTCCCCCTAGTCTGATTTTCAAAGGAAACACAAATGTTAAGCAATGCAGAACATCAGTGACACTGTCTTTCAGTGTATTTTTTCATTTGGTTCAGTGTTAAATTTCTGTTCTTTGCAATATACACTGAGTTAAAAAGCTGTTCCTGGGAAGTAGTACTTGAAAATGTGTACACAAGGAGATAGCAAGCACTAAAAATTTAGCTTTTTAAGTTGAACATTTTCCTAGTCAAGTTTAAAACCAAAGCTATTGCTTCATTAGTGACACACTGTTCCAGGTCCTTAACAAAGATCCACATATTTAAAATAGTTCATTTATCCTCAGAAAGTGCCACATTCTTTGGGTTACTCCAGAAAGTATTTCAAGCTTTTGTAGTGACAATAGAGTAATGAATCATGATTAAGAGATGCATTTTGATCTTCATTGTTCTCCCCCAACTTACACACTTCAACTGGCTCTGCACAGGGCATTAGGCACTGCCTGCTCCAGGTGAACTGAGCAGTCACAGACACTGAGCACATGATAATGAAAGATGCAAAGTCCTGTCACTTAGGCATTAAAGTAGGCATGATCTGTACAGTCCCTCTCTCTCATCCAGAATCCTCAGACTTCTGCAGTACCAAACTAAGAATAAGCAGGTAGACAATAAAAACATCCCACACCCCAAGCAGCCCTCTCTTTTCTCATTTCAAACACTGTTTTTCTGTTTCAGCTATAGGGAGTAAAGTTTCATGTATGACGCGGTGTTCATTTCCTAATGGCAAAAGTTGTGTCAGTAGTGGGACAGGGGAGTATTTATTGCCTTTACTATGATATGTTACCTGCAGATTAACAGAATATATCCTGAGAGTCTGAAAACATCAAAACTCTTGGCAGCATAATTGTTTCTTTATGCTCAGGGGAATTCAAACATTCTTTTTGTTGTTGACTACCACAAAGCTGCTGAGTCCTTTCCAGTATACCTGCACTGCAATGCATAAATCCTAAACCCAAAAACAACACTAAAACCCATTGTACTTGAAATAGCCACCAAATGTTGGTTGTGTTCTCTTTTTAATAATTATAATAATAAAAATACTTTCTATTAGGCATTTAGGTGGTCTGTTTTCAATCAGTAACATATATGGGATGTTCTGAGATGATCTTGATTATAGTGAGGGAGAAAAAAATAGCATGAATCTTTTTTTTCACAGAAGTACATAGCTCACTTCTGTGTACAAGACTTAATTACATTGCTACAGTTTCACCTATTCGAGCTGATAATGGTTCAGAACAAAAAATTTTGATTTTCAACTCTGGGTCATTTAAAAATCTGGATCCAAATGTCCTTAACTATGATGTTTTAAATCCTTCTTAAGGCTATCTTAAAAAAATAAGGGTTCAGTGGAAGATATTAAAATTTATCTGTCATAATGTGTTATCTCATGACCATATTTTACACGAGAAGCACTAAATTCCAGGAAGCTAACTTTTCCCAGGTGAAGTCTCATGTTACCAGCTTCTAGATAGTAACATGTTTAAAATAGAAAGGTAATCAAAAAAATATACCCCTAGTTACTGAAAGTATGAATGTTTCATAGAATGCACAATTATTACCTGTAATTTCTATTTTTCTCTAACAAGGTGTCACACAGACTATATATTAACAGGCAAACTGTACTCACTAACCTTTTAATACTTTACCCTTTTGTACAAAGACTGAACATTATTAGGTAATGAAAGAGTGTATGAGAAAGTAGTAGATTATTTATGATAGAAACAAAATGAAACTAATGGGACAAGATTTGAAAGCTGTGATGCATGAAAGGTGCTATAGAGCCAGCTTTGGCACCATGACAAATAAAGATAAAGACTCAGTGGGAAGCAACAGTGTGAACATGACTAGGAAGAAGAAAGAATAGATTTGCTGAATGAATCCTTACCATCTGGTGTTTATTTAATACACAATGAAGGTCAAATGGCTAGTGATCCCTTTTTCTATAGTCCAGTGACCAAAAGAATGGGAAGAATCAATGAATTTATCAATATGTCTAGAAATGTTTCACCATATGATCTGATTGAGTCAATATTATTGGAGCAACATGTTCATTTACTATTATGGAAGAGGCTTTACAGATAAGAAGTACATTCATTCCTCCTCTCTGTCAGAAGTTCCATCAAAATGCACTTCATTGTCTAAAAGCAGATGCACTTAGAAAAATAAAATTTATCTGGTAACTTCCAAGAAGCCTATAAAGCAAAATTATATTTTACAATTCAAAAACAGGCTTAGTTTGTGTTAAGATATGTGAAAATTTTTCCTCCTTTGTTCTCTTGGTGTTTTTCTTTCTTTTCTGCTTGCTTTCTTTTTTTTTTTTTTTTTATCACCAAAGGAAAATCAGAGTTACATATGCTTTATCCTTGAAAGCCTTGGGATATTTTTACCCAGGAAGGTACAAAGAATTTTAATAATTTGTCTTTTGCTTATCCTCCATCTACTTCATAGTTTCTGAGAGATTCACTCTTTATCAACAAGTATAGCCCTTCTCTGTTACTATGTTGAGGAAGACAGTTAGGGATCTGATTTTACAACACTCCTAACTTCTACTAGGGGACTAGCTCACAGTATGATAGGAGATAATCGAGCACAAGGCAAGATATATAATTTTCTGTCTTTTTTCCTACTGAAGGCTTTCAGTAATAATGGCAGAAGGCAGTTCACAAAATGTCATCCATTCGCACTTCATTACTTCAAAGTGAAGATGTGCAAGAACAGAGGGTATGCAGGGCGAAATCAGGCCCAAATTCAATCATTTTTACTGTTCCTCTCCAGTCCCTTAGTGACTTATCATTTCACCTCTGCTGCAGAAAGAGGTAGAGATCTCTGCCTGTTACTTTGCAGTATTATATGCCAGCAGCATATTTCAGCTCAATCAACAAACTTCAGTGTCAGCAGCAGGTGACAGGTTTCTTGTTCTTAAGATTGTCCTAATGACACTTTCTGTTGCTGTTGCTTAGGTTTATGTTTATGCAAGTGCTGTGAATGTGAGGTTTTAATCAGCAGCTTTAATTACTAGGGTGGAATGAACATTCTAGGATTGATTTCATTTGGTTTTCACAAACAAGGTTTACCTGATGCTTTGTTCACACAGAAATGAATTAAAATTTATAGAAAGTCAGATTACAGTCTCTTGCAATATCTAATATTCCATCTTGCAATGGAACTGTGTGGTCCATTGATGATAATTTTAGATTAAACTGACTGAACATTTTCTATCAGAAGTGGAATCTGGTAGCCATTGAACCAGAAAAAGCTTCTTGTAAGGAATTAAATTCTTATCTTACTTGACTTCTCCTATGCCAATGGTTTAGAGGCCAAGGGAGATTTGGAAACTTAGGAAGTGTGGTTACTCCACAGCAATGAATAGAGAAATAGGGGTCATGTAAATCATTGAACTGATCTTGACAAATTTTTATAGATATGGAGATGTGAAAAATTGCTGTAAAAATTAAAATTTGGCAGGTTTCATAGAGTGTAATGGGGAAAGTAAAATGAGGGTTCAAAAAGTAATGAACCTTGAGTGTATTTTTGTGCCTTTTTAAGGAAAAAATCATCTTATCAGAAATATGGATCTTTACTGATTACATAGGAATTAATAAGTATATTTAATGTGAATGCAAGAGCTATATTTTGCATTGCTCTGAAGCTAAGCATAAGTGAGATAAATATTTATTATTTCCAAAATCTCCAGATTTTCAGTGTATATATACCTTCATATACCATATGGATTTTCATAAGAATCAGCTCAATTTGTTAGCACATGGGGAGAAACAAATTTATAATGGGCTCGGTGAAAGTGCAAACCTCAAAGATGATTAATTTATTAGATTAGTACATGTTTAGGTGAGTGTGATTGTAACATCTCTAATGTATTAGTAAAACATTGCAAACATACAAGATTGTTTAAAATAGAAATATAGCTTTTTTTCCCTTCCTCATAATAAATGAAGAGGATGCAGAAGAAGAGGCTTCTAGGAACTAGGAAGGCCTACCAGGTTGCCTAAATACATCCCAACAGTACTATCAAATGCTCTCACTGACTATTTACAATGCAACTTTACTATCCCACTTTTTACTGTTTATGTACAAAGCACAGGCTGACTGGAGCTAGGACACACTAGAAGAACTAATGAGGATGAAACGTGGCTTTTGTTATGAGGTGATAGGTTTGTCTTCTCTTCCTTAGTTCCTACTGTTATTTTTTAAATAAGTTCTCAGAATCTGAATATGCTGAGATCACTTTAAATCACATTAAATCTTTAAAACAAGTTGCATTTGTTTCTTGTACCAATCAGCACCACACAAGTGGGTATCATATCCATATAAAAATTAGTATGAAGAATATCTTGAACTGTAATATCCAAGATCTTTATTATTATTTTTACTTCCATAGTGTTGAATAATGTTGATAAAGAACACCTTCCTCCTGCTACAGGATGCCATATGCTTCTCCTACTTTGGCTCAAGTGTTACACAGTAGTGGGTTTTATCAATTAAAACAGTAAATCAAGCTTATTATTTCCAAATGATTCAGATGACATAACATTTTTTTTTTTGCAAGAAGACCAGTGCACTTAAATTTTTTTCTCAAGATGTGAATCCCAGGAACACAGAACAAAACTCTATCCTCTTGATTCCCAGTCTGATATCCCACAGGGTTTTTAACCCAGTCCCACACAGAGCAGTTTAGCACCACTGGCATGCATTCTTTGAACACTCTCTTCAGCCATGTGCTATACTTCGGGCCACTACTAGTGTTCCTAGTTTGTTTTTACAGTACCCATAAACATTTGTAAGATTTTTATCCTGGTAAAATTGGCCCAAAATAAACTTACTCCTCTTATGCTGATGGTAATAAATGAGATTATATGTTTTCACACTTTAAAGATAAATGAGAATAGGACATGATCCAAAGTGCCTTCTAGCGCTGCGCCATGAAAATATCTTCCTTCCCTACTTCCCTTCCCACTGTTATAACTCAATTTTGTGTCACTCCAAATCTGATACATTGATGTCTCATTAACATGCACTTTGCCCTTAAGGATCCTAAGCATTCTGTATTTCATACATAGTCTACTATAACTTCCATGTGTATTTACTACTGTTGACCTTTTTTTACAAGTGAGGCACTAAAAGAACAAATAGTTATTATTTGCTCTACTTGTGAAAGATAAAACTAATTTATCCTGCCAGAGAACTGGGCATTATCTTTGCTAGAAATTGCCTTTCTCGAGAAACTTTTCCTCTAAACAACTTCCTGCAAAGATGACTTCTCTTTCTCTATGTCTGAAATACATTTTTCTTTTGTGTAATGTAGTAACAGACAAAGATAATGCCCAGAGAATCTCCTTTCTATGTAAGTTTTCATAATATATTACTGCAGTATATAAATGCCTTTATGTTAACTCAGGATGAAATTACACATTGATGCTGCCAAAAGAGAGAAGTTGGCCTTCACCTTCATTTCTTTCTCCTCCATTTCTCTGGATTTTGAGTTTTACAAGATCTGCTTTGCACTTCTTCAATTCACCAGCCTGGCAGAAAACCAACCCAGCAAAGCAAGCGTAAAAGTCTTCTGCCAGACTGGGGAGTAGATTTGGTTCAACGCAAGATGTATAAGTGTCAGAGATGATGTAAAAGGCATAATAAATGGTATTGCTGGGCAGCTGAGGGACTTCAGCTTTTTACATTTGTGCATCTCTTAAATCAGCACAGTTGTAATGCACAAACTGCTTGCACCCTGTGTTTTTACCCTGTGAGGTAAAGGAGTTTCCAGCAGAAAAATTAACTGCTTTTTGGTTTGGTTTTTTGTTTGTTTTTTTTTGTAGACTGAACAAAATAAATTGTGGTGGTTAAAGAGCTTGGGGTGGGCCATATACTTTTATTCAGGCAACCATCATTTTTTTCAGTCAAAAAGCAAATTAAATTCTTCTAATATCGATTTTTACGCTTTTATAGTAAAGCCCTAGAAGAGTCATTACAGTAAGCAGTTTCATTAAGAGCATGGCCCGCAACTGAGATATTTTGAAAAGGTCTGAAGAGACTTAGAACAGAAATGACACTGCAAATTAAAAGATATATCAACTCAAAAAGGTAACTCTTGTTAAGGAGTTGCACTATGTAGCTAGTGACTACTTAGATGCTCTGAAGTGAAGGGTATATTTTATTCTGTTATCAAGTCAGATACTAAGCAAGCAAAGATAATACCTAATTTTTAAATACCACTAAGCCTTTGTTAGTCAAGGATTGCAAAATCCAAGTAGCCAGCATCTATGTAACTGTCACAAAAGTATTTTGTGTTAATATTCCCCTTTTCCATCATTTTAGGTCTCAGACTTCTCAGAAACTAAGTTTATGTAGTTTAATGTGTTAATGCACATGAATAGATACATGTAAGAAAACACCATCTGTGCAATTTTAATTCATGTCAGTTGTAAAGTAATTCAACTTAAACTTCTTGCACTGAACACACACATCAACAAGCACTATAATTTTTGCTGAAATGGACATAGCCACTTACCAAGCTGTAGCAAACTCACAGTGACTGAGCATTTAAGGATTTCCAGACTTTTATTAAGTATCACACACTATATATTGTTGTAAATATGTAGTCCTTCATTTCTTTAGAGTATTATGTGAGATAATTTCCAGGCTAAATTCCTAGCTAGCCAGCTAGACAAAAGATGACCTCAGAAACTATGACTCCCACAAGCACTGGACCAGTTATTATTAATGCAGTTCTTGAATTTGATACAATTACTTTTACTTTTTTTTTATTGAAGTTGAGAACAGGTATTATGGACTCCAGCTAACAGAACCTGAACAAAAGTATATTAGAAGGACAGCATGTATAGTTTCTGGTTGTAAGAGATCTTCAAGTTACACTAGCAGCTCAAGAGGTGATGTGGCAATTTATGAAAGATAAGACCCTGGAGAAGATGTCTGACTTTTACTTAAATAGCAACACTATTTGTTGTTTATTAAACCAATTCAAATAGCCCTACTTACATGTGAACATATGTATATGCACATCACACATCCAAATTCTCCCCTAGTTCTGCATTCTCATATGTAAGCGACCTGGCTCTTAACACAGGAACGGTTCCGTGAAGATGCATACTCTTCTGTCAATCATTTAAATGAATTAAACTGGACTCAAATGAAGGCCAAAAGCCCACAATCTATTGTGACTGAGGTATAGGGAAGAAGATGAAGAGAAGTTTTTCTGTCAGGACTTCTAACTGCTGCTGTACCAGGGAAAAGTGTATTTTTTCTTGCAAAATTCAAAGACAATTAAGGACAAAATTTCTGGTTACAGGGAATAGAAAAGAGAAACTGAAGCCTATTTTACATTCCAGTTTATCATCCAAATATCATGAAATAGAAGATCATGACCTTTTTTCATAAAACACAGTGTAGCAGATAATAAGATATGCCTGGTCAGATAATGAATATTCACATTTACTTTTATAGCAAGAAGTGTGCCCTCCATATTTTACTCTTGTCTCTATGTAAACAGCAGCTGTGACTCTTTGGGGGGTTTGTTTTGTTTTTAACTTAAATGTCTGGTAAGCTTATTCTTCTATATCAGTAAAAACACCATCAAGGAAACTGCATTCTCTTGACAAATGTTTCAGTGTTTCTGGACAGTGGAGGAAAGACTTCAGATCTTTGATTCATTACTAAAGAAGAAATTTTAAAACTTATAATTCATATAAGAGTTCAGATCTCTTGCCCTGTTAATAAATTGCACTAAACATTGCTGAAGAAGTTCAGAAGAATTAGTCAAACCTAAGCTCCAAGAGTCACTGCCCTATTTATTTTCACATTTGAAAATAGTCAGGAGAGCTATCTCCAGAGCTGTGAGAACTATGAGAGCTTGGTCATAAGCATTTCTAAAAATCCTTTCTGCAACTCTCTGGAGTTAATATATTATTTTAAATAATACATTCTTTAAATTTTCTTTGTTTTTTTCCTTTCTCCACCCCCTAAGCCCCCACCTCTCCACCCCCTCTATTTATAATTACACAAAGTTTGCTTCATGTGCAGGATTTTGATGAGTTGTCAGAGACACTCGGATGTATTTGGAGAAACACTGCCCCAGCAAAACCTTCATCAAGTAGAGATAACAGATGGAAATGAAACAAACAACTTCCTGATCTAAGCAGGCAAATTCAGGGATTAGTTTACAGTATAAGGAGATGGGAAGATGGGACTTCTGATGAATTCACCCACTACAATCTTCTGTGAAAGCAGGACATGGGCTTCCCCTTAAGTGATTTAATTTTCATTAGCACAATATTGTTAGATGAAAAATGCAAAATACTTCCACATACTCTGTGTGTGAAAATGGGAAGAAATGACAGACTTCCTTGGACTCAAACTTCCTCTTGATCATAGTAATCCTCATCACAGACAAAATTAAGTACCTTATTTTTTATATGCTGTACTAAAATTTTTATTCTCCAGTTAATGAAAAATATTGGACAGAGCATATTTCTTTGCTTGAATTATTTTTCAAAAATGTAGAAATTAGAAATATTGGAAGAAATGTAAGATTTTTGTTTGTAAAAGGTTTAATATACATGGCATCCTGTGTCACAAAATCAGAAGCAGCTGAAGAGGAAACCATTATAAAGTTACACTTAAATTCTGTGCTTCATAGAGTCCTTGGCTCTGATGTTCTGAGTTATCACAGCAAAACTCCACTGAAATTTCTTAACCTTACTCTTTCTGAATGGGTTCCTGTATCTACATACTAAAACACTTGATCTTGCTCAAGAGAACTGAGCTTGCTGATGGAGAATATGTATTGGGAAGAGCGATGAAAGACCAGTAGAGAACTAAATGCTCTTGGCTGATTCTGAATTCTTAGGCAGAGCTAAATCCAAACCCAGGCCTCTGAACCTGGGTTTGAAAAGAAAGAAGGAACAAAAGACACTGTAAATTAAATGTGTACTTCTGAAAATACAGTGGATTTACATTAAAAAAATGAAACACTATCTTTTCTCGGCATAATATTTCCAAGCAATACAAACTACCCTGTAGGAATTCCTCAAGATCTGTATTCACTTAAAATATTTGAGTCATCCCTGAAACATAATGTAATATTTTTTAAGGTTACTAACAATTTTAACTAATGAACTGGGAAATTAATTTTCTAAACTTTGAAATAAATGTATACCAGATTAAAATGTTGGTATTTTTCATTCTAATTCTTAAAACTAGAAAACTTGTTCTTTTTGGAATTTCTGAACTGACACAAATGTCTTTAAAAAGGGCAATTAGTGACAAGTGACTATGAAGAGCCCTGTGCTGAGAAGCTGAGCCTAAGCCTCTTGAAGATTCTCCATGTAAACAAGTCAGACCACATCACTCATTATCCCTCTTTTGTTTACTGGGAGAAAAGTTCAAACTATTTAATGAGAGGATTACCCATACTTCAACTCCATTGAAAAAGATTAATTGATATTTTCCTGTTAGGGGTTTAACCACTTGGATTTGGCCTCATATCCCCTATTATTACTGATGCTGTGATCAGCAGAGCAAAGTTGCTTAAAGGTTAGACAAACTTCACAGCATAAATTACACAAACTAATTTCTGTTAAAGTTGGGTGAGTATCTAAGACTGAAAAGATTGTCTTAACTCTTATAAATGATAGCTATTAGAAAATAAAATGCTTTATGAAGGGGTATCATCTTTATTTCAAATTGTATAGCATATTAGAGCATTTGGATTCAGTATAGACATTATGCTACTATAAGAAAAATATATAGCATACAATAAAGTCAGCATTACTAGTACTATTGATATTTAATTTAAATGTGGTTGTTTTCTAATTACATTTAGGGGGTGGGGAGAGAAGGGCCATGAATCTCTAAATATATTTTTTCTTCAAACCTTTACAATTTCTCAAAAAAAAAAAATGAGTGTCTTGTGGACATATGGCTGCATATTTGGATAACACCATTTGCATTTTCAAACTTGCAATATTTTTAACCACTCATTTGGCTTTTGCTTTCAGAAAAGCAGACAGTTAGTGCATTCATTTGAAATGATTTAGTCTCTTTAACTCTTTAAAAAAGACAAGAAGGGAAAGTATTTGTATTCATGAATCATTTAGCATATATGTTTATGTTTATGTTTGAAAATGTAAACTGATAATATGATATAGATTTCTTGAGCAAAAAAAAGCAAAGATCTTGTAAATATTAGCAAACTTAATAGATATTAAGAGGAAAGTAACACCATAAAACACATAAGACTTATTTAAAGAGAAAGTATTAACATTAGGAAAAAGATTAAAATGGTAAACTGAAATGCAAGTAGTCAGGACATGATTAAATAGGTTTCAGTCCGACAAAGAATGCATGCATGAAATACAAGTGGGAGATATCACCCCTCAAAAAAAAAAAAAAAAAAAAAAAAAAATCACCATTCTTCTAGTGTCTAATAAGTACATAATGTTTATTCTGTTTTAAAAAAATAGTAATAAGCAAAACAAGGTAGTTGGTAAAAACACACTTCTCCAAAACACAACATAAAAATATAATCAAAAGCAACAAATGAAGGACAGGAGAAAATATTCAGAGTTCATACAAGTAAGACTTGAGAATATATCTTTAAATATTCTACAAGTGAAATAATTCTAGAAATTTAATGATTTTTGAGGCAGTTTTAAGGTACCTAAAAAGCACAGCAGAATAACAAAAATTGTAATTTTAATTTCACTGCGTTGAGAAAGTGTTATTACAAGTTATAGCTTAAAAAAATCTCATGATATAGTGTCCAGACGTTTAATGTATAAATTTTTAAAAATAAAATCATTTTCTTTCAAGGATTGGTATATACAATTCCAACATTTGCAGAATAATCATCTCTAATGTACAGATTCTAAACACTATATATGGTAAAATATGCAATAGTCTACAATTTGTAATATTGTGCATACATTTGGACATATTGCAGACGTATTTGGACATATTGTGGACATATTTGGAATATTTCAGTTTTTTCCTTAATTGACATACTATACGGATACTTATATTTTCAAGAAACAGCAATCTGCTTCATTTTGAATTATGTTTTTTAATGTGTGTATCTAATTATTACTTATTTATTAATTTCAGCAGAAGTTTAATTAATTAGCAGCTGATGCAAAGTATGACAAAAGTAAATACAAGCATTTACATTACTTCTGATATTGTACAAGAACAAATTTTATTGACCCTAATCCTGACAAATGTAGTTAACCTTATTGATTAACTCAAGCACACTGAAATAGAGTGAAAAATGTTTTACCACAAGACACTATAGTATGACCACTATGTCAGCTATTTCAGCCTTCAAGACTTAAATGCACAGCCTACATTGAACATATTGATTTTCCTAAATAGTTCCCCTATAATAAATACTACATTATCACTGCAAGTCTCTGCAGACATGTTAGGTGATCAGAGAATGGAGCTGTAATAAGAGGAAGTTCTGTGAAAGACAATTTTTTATTCTCATCTTCCAAGAAATTAGATAGAGAGGAAGCAAGGGACAGTAGCAATCATTGTAGCTGTTCCTGTAAAATCTGTTCTTAGATTGTGAACCATGTAATCTTAACACAAGCTTCTATACTTTCCAACGCACGTTTTCAGAATCATGTATAAATGCAATTAGCATAATTCCTATGCTTTTACAACTACTCTAAGGCCAACTTATTGTTAAAAATATCTAAGATGTAGCAGAAGAACATTTAGAAATATAAAATAGCTTGTATGAGGTGACTGCAAGAAACCTTACCTTCATTTAGAGTCTAAAAAATCAATACATATAATAAAAAGAAAAAATGTCCTGTTGCTCGGTGGTCATATTAGATCTAATATTTTTATCTTGCATCATGACTATTTCAAGGTTGTACTTTGTGGTTTTTTTTATACTATCCTTAAGAATTATTTGTGAGGAAAACCAATACAATATAGGCCTATAAATACCGATGTTTTCAAGCCTAAATGATAAAAGCCTTTCAGGTTTTTTTGAAATTTCAGATGTGCCTAATCTTGCTATGAAAAGACAAGACAAAACCAGAAGGAATACAAGAGTTTAACAAAACAGAAGACAGATGTCCAGAAATTATCAATTGCTAAAGCACACAGATTGTGATTAAATTTTAATGTGGCTTTTAACTTAAGATTTTGCTTATCGAAGAGAAAGAATCCCACTGAAAATATTGTTATTGATTTCATCATTTTAGATGTAACCGATCCTTTAAGTAATTTTTCTTGGTTTCAGTGTCAGTTTTTAAGTGTCTGCTTAGACTGAGGAAATCATTAGAGGGCATGTTCATTTAAAATTCTGAGTCTAATGCATAAATTGTTCTCCAGTGCACTCAAAGTCACATCTGTTGCAAACAAAACACAACATTCAATGTGCTGAGTAAAATCAAAACACTGGAGTAGAATGGTTACAGAGAGTTAAATTAAGCAAATTAAATGACATGAAAAAAGTTTTCGATTGATTTAGAGAATGATTGTGTGCGTTTGAAAAATATATTGATTATCTTTAATGTGTTGAGAAAGAAAGCATAAGCATATACTATGACAACACGACTCTCTAACATATGGTAAAATACATATATGGCTTCATATGCCTTTTTAGTAGAGCTGTATTAGGATGAATATTGCCCATTTCACACAAGATGTAGTGGCTTGCTTTGGGTTCTTGTGAAAAAAAGTGAATTATTATGTTGACAAAGTGATAAAGAAGTTCTTACTGTTCTGTCAATAAAATTAATCATTAAAATTGAGGAGTCATAATAGCCACTATCATGTTCTGATGTTTCATAAATATTTAACTGCATAAGACTCCTAAGGTCAAAAGGGCTAATTCAGTTTAGTGTCCTGAACAGTCATGTAAAATCGACTACTTAGACATTGAAGTGAATAATAATGACATATATACAGGGTTCTCTGATAAATACACACAGTCTCAATCTACTGAAAAGATTTAACGTAGTCTATTTGCAAATCACACTATGATTTTATGTAAAGAATTCTGTTAGAGTCTGATATCTGCTGTCCTTAAGCTTAACTTCATGCCCAATAAAACAGAAAGGCAGCCACGAAGATAGGATGTTCTGTAACATTACAGCTAAACCCATCCTTGGCATATTTCCCAGCAAGTTTTATATGTAAAGCCAGTATATCAAGAGAGGATTCACTCAGTCCTCAGAAGAATGAACAAATCCATACTTTATAAGTCCTAGTCTTTGAGATACTCCTAGTCTTTTTAGTAATTTTTTACTAAAATTCCCACTGTCTCACATTTAGCTTTTCCTCTGCATTTGTTGTTAGATCTGTGAAATTAGAATGGTGAAGAGAATTGTTTGGTCACCACAGTCCAGTGTAAAAAAATTAAACATGTTCAATGTATTGCATTGAAATACATTGGGAGGCATGGAAATTCTTCTGATTTTTTGTTTTGCTTGCATATGTCGCTTTGTTATGATTTTTGCATTATGTAGGAGGTCCCTGACAAGTTCCTACATATTCCTACAAACCTGATTACTAACCAAAATTTTTATTTGTAAAATTCAGTATGTTCAAAAATCATAATAAAGAAAACAAAGAAGTAAACATGTTAGCTTAGAGTGAGAGATTTCACTAAGACAAAGGGAAGGCGGCTGTCTTCATGGGTCAAATGGGAGAATGAGAGTTCAGCACTCTCCATTACACTTTACAACTCCTCTATGTTCTACTTCTCTGGCAAGCAATCCAATTTTTTTCCTGCTCTCTGTGTCAGCTTTATGAACTATCAAATATATATTCACTCTAAATATGAAATAAACAGAAAGTAGCAACCATGACTACTATTAAAAACATTTAGGTCTGTAAAAAACACTGCCTGGCCAAAAAAGTCAGTACCTAATGATTCATTATACATGGTATTTAGAAAGATGTAGCTGTTTCATTTTTCCAGTAGAGAAAAACATCATGATGTGGTATACATATTGATTAATACTATTCCTCTGGTGATAACCACAGCTATGCAATACAAGCAGCAACTTTGCAGCAGTGCAATGAGTAGCTTTTTAGACTTTGGCAACACACTGAATGGCAAGAGTGGTTTACAGGAAGTGTTTTACGTTCAAAAAGCACATGAAAACAAAACAAAATCTAACTCCCCAAGATGTCTGTTGTGTGTCTATCTAACCCAAAACTTTTAGTGGTATTTTCTTCATGTAAATTAAACATCTCTGAATTGCTTATATTACCATCTCTGCAGCTCCCTCTCCTGTTTACGCTCAGCAGATAGCCTGCTTTGGTTCCTACTAAGGCAACCCAAACACTTTTATGGGTCTCAACCAGGTTAGGCTCATGCGATCTGACTTTCACCAGTTAGTGGGGGTTTTTTTCAACAGTGGTTCTACTAGAATTTAATGAAAAAAAGGTTGTGTCCCAAGATCTACTAGCATTTGTGTAGAAAACAGTGACTAACATTGGAACCAACCCAAGAAATTATTGACGAAACTTCCAAAATGTCATTCAATAAATGATTTTAAATGCCCATATCAGAACTGAGAAATTGGTGTCAGGTGGTGAAGGCAGGGGTTCTTTTTAATTTTTTTTTTTTTAAATGTTAGTATTTTCTTTAGAATATGGATCTAGAAGTTATTTGCTCTACACATTTGGCCTAAACATTTATATTGTCCCTTTATTGATGAGACACATGAGACCCAGTTTTGGAGTTGCTTGACCTTTTTCCTTATACAGTTGCTTTCAGTTAATTGTAATTTTGCCAGACTGTTTCAATTAGTAGTTTTTGGGTTGATAATTCTGAAACAATCACTAACAGAGTTTTAGTCATATTGAAGCACAAGCAAACTGAGAAAACATCAGTTTCTTGTAGCTTAAATTCCTTTACTAAACACTGCTCTATATGTCATGTACTGGAATCATATTACACTTCGTTCTGCACTAACAATAAAAATTGTGGTCTCCACATCTAGAAGCTTATTTTCTAACAATTTTCTAACAAATCAGGTATACAAACCAATGAAGAAATACATGGAAACAAGGAAACACTCTTAGAATCACCACAGGCAGCACCAACAGAACACCAGAAATTAACTTTAATCTAAATTCTGTATGCCTCATTTCAGTCTCAAAAAATGGATAATATTACTCTTATCTCTGCTACAGAAGAGAGCTAAATAAATGAAAATGTCAGTAGAAGAACTTTGAGAAAACATGTATTTCTTTTTTTTCTTTAAAACAGAAATTGAATGGTATGCTCTGAAAGGGAAACAGAGTACCAAATAGCACCATCCATTGTATACACACAATTACACCATTCAAAGGATAAAAGGAAGATTGCACGTACCTACCTGCAATGAAGTAAGCTAAGGAAATTGACCTGTCCACAGGGTTCTCAGTGCTATGGTTGCTGCTTGAGTTTCCTGTTTGAGATTACTTAAGTAAATCGTCTTGCTTTGGGTGGGTAAACATTTTGTGAAATTCTTAAAATCTGTAGGACCACCATAAGCTTTTCTAATAAATTTGAGGTTTTAATTTGAAAACAAACTATCTAGCACGTGTTCAGCACTATGCATTTCAGTCTCCTCATAAAGTGAAACCTGTTCCACAAAATCTGCTCTCAGCATCTTTCAGTTAAGCTACCGTCTGATGCAATTGTGTTTCACACATAACAAAATTTTAACTCCAAATTCAGATGTTTTGAGTTGTGTCAGACAAAACTATGCTATAACCGGATACAATATCTATTTCATTTACACTGATAAGAGAGTTTTCCTTGTTTTTTAAACACACATTAAAGGAGGAAAATATTTGCTGTCCACTCTGATTATTTCTGGAGCCTCAGTTGGGATTAGAGCCCCATCAAACTGAGTGTTATAGAAGCACACAGTAAAAGGAAATCTTAGAGTCAAGGCACTTGTATGTAGTTTGTATGAATAACATAACAGTGAGAGAAAGAGAAAAATCTAATGTTTGCAGATCATATAGTAAAGACAAAGGTTAGACTTTAAGTATCTCTGCCTCCTGCTTTCAGTTTGTCAGCTGTGGGATTTTATTCTTGTGGGATTTCATTCTTTACTATTTCTACTGCAGGAACACAGTACCCTAATAACAAAAATAAAGACTTGTTCAAGAAGATGACTTGCAGCAAAAATAAAACCATTCATGTTCCCACCATTATTCCTAGGGAATGTTTTCTAGAAATTCAGAATTTCTCCATTTTCGTAATTTTCAGAAAATAATTCTGGAAAATATTTTCAAAGTTAATGATTTAGCATAATGACTATTTAGTTTAGGCAAAATTAAAGACAAAAAATAAAAATCTAGGTTTTTGAAATAGCTAACTGAACTAAATTACACATTTTCATAAGAAAATATTTCATGACCCAGGAGAAGATAATTTTGCTCATTACCAGAACTTTCTATCAGTTCTTACCAGGTATTCTGAGTTCCTTTAAGTTTCCTTCTCTCATCTCCAGAGTAACACATTTCCTGTTTTTCAGAATGCCTGTTAAAATGTGCTGATATTCACTACACCTGTTCAGTTTATTGTAACATGCATTCATGTATTTCAAGTGCATTGGCTGACCCCCATACAACACCGGGAACAATGGATGTACAAAGAAAGGTTGTGATGGAGTATCTCAGGCACCGTAAAAACAGTAATAAAAGAATATCTTAGTTTTCAGAACAGCTTGTCTGTAATATTCTATCAGTAATATTTTAGTAGAGCAATAGACGAACATATCAGTTTAGATTAATTTGTATAATGGCACATTTAAGAGACTGACTTTTTGAAGTTTGTTCCATCTCCACGTGTAATTTTTGGCTCCAGCATAATCACTGCTGTACTGGCTTCTTGCACATGGTAAACTAGCCATCTGGATAGTGTGTCAGCATTAATGTTTTCACACCCTCAGCTTCCTGTGCTAAGTGAAGTCAAATTCTTGAATTATGGCAGCCCACCTGCATATAATTTTTTCCATAGTCAGTGACTATAACTTTCCTTCCCAGAAGAGTACAAATAAATATTATTATTCTGAAACCTGTGACATTGCAAAGGTCTAGGAGTTAATTACACCTTTAACTGTCCATGGAGAAGGGACAAACAAGACTGTGGGCTAAATCAAGAAGGATTCAACATCTCTTCTGATCCCGTTCAGGTTCACTGTTCCCAGTCATTTTTCAAATATTCAGAGGACAATTTCGACAGATCACTTTCACACCTGTGAGACCATTCTGCTGGTAGTGCAGAATGCTGTCACGGTTTCTGTTTCATTCTGGACACCAGACTGGCTTTGTGTGCGCTTATATTATGTTAAGAAACAGATTGCTAAAGAGAAAAGTACTCAAAGCATGATGTAGAATTTTTCATTTTCTATCTTCAAGAATTTCTCTGTAGTCTACACATATAAAATGGAACAGGAACGACAAAGGAGAGAATTTAGCCAATGACAAATCTCTGGTTCTAAATCTAAAACATTGAAGTCGGATGTAAATATAAAAACTTTTTTATTCTGTGGTTCAGTTCTGCAGAAAACCAATTCTTTAGAAAGCTGTTGGTAGTGATTCTAATAGTGAGACAGTCATTCAGACTCTGCATTCAGAGTTCAATGCCTATTTTTGGAACTACCTACTTTTTCTTTTACCCTACTAAAGCAGATAACTGCAAAGAGAAGTGTGTAAAGAAATTAGAAGACTATTTACAAAAGCTAACATTCTTTGGAGGTTTATTTCTCCAAGTTCTCCAACAGATGACTCAGAGCAAGGATGAAGTTTAGATGCTGAATTATCTCCTTACTTCCATTAACTATAAAACAACTTGCAAGACTGCGGCTTTTTTTTTCTTCTAATTCTTGACTAAACCATAAGTCCAATGGAACATTAACAAAGAAGCTGACATCCAAAAAAACTAGGTTTGTTATTTTATAATATCTTCCCTTTCAAGCACAGAAAGATTCCCAAACCTGATGTTTTCTCCCCATTCACAGTTGGAATTAAATGCCCAGAACAAGGAAACTGAAGCAGTTCAGTAAGCTGGGAAGAAGGATGCCAGACATTTCCCTACAAAAGTTTGACTCAACCTTAGGGTTACAAGTAAGAAAAGAACTCCAGAAATCAGGATTTCAAGAAGAAAAAGATGAATGTGTTTTTTTCATACATAATAGATCCGACTTCAAGCAAAACAATCAAGGACCAACTTCATAACTCAAAGTCAAATTCCATAGATTCAACTTCAATAAAAATAATTGTGTACAAAGTTTAGGCTGAGTTTGACTGACATTTATTGCTCAAACAAGCAACAAGAAAGCATCATCTTTACACACAATGTACCTTCTTTACACTTTGAAGCTAACTTTAAATCTGAAGAGATTGCTGTATTTATTTCTATAACATTACTTCCACATTTATTTGTTGTTCCAAAATTTTCTCTATCCTTATTTGACTATTGTTGATTATTAACAGCAAAAAATACAGGGAGAGAGAAGAATTAAGAGCAAAAACACAGTATAAGGATGAACCCATGGGAATTAGTCAGTCCTTCCATTGACTTCACTGGGTCAGTGCTCTACAGTTAGAGATATGTAAGAGTATTCTAGTCGTCACTGAATTCTGAAGTAAGATAAAGGATAGATAATATAAATCCTGGGGAATTTCAGGCTCTATAAACATTCTCTTAGAAAAATAATAAGATAGCGTTTTTATGCTATCATTTTGTTTCACTTCAAAAAGGCACAATTTATTTCACTTCATGACGGTACAATTTCAAAATGTTACAGCAGTTTTCCTTCCAGTCCTAATTCAACTTTTTCTTTCCCTGCCTGTACTGAAACCATGTTTTAACAGCATAGTGAAACATAATCTATGAATATTCACTAAGAAGATGAATAAAATTAACATCACCAGGAAAAAAAAAAAACATAAGTAAGAACATAGAGTAAATACCAGAAAGGACTTCCAATCAATCTATGTACAAGATATGGAAACTTTTCACCTTTATCTTTTCCTTAACCTATGCTGGATATCACACTATATCTTGTTTTGCTATTAACAAAGAAAACAGATTAGGGACAACTGTTGTATTTTAAGGACAATTGGAATAACTCCAAAGCCTTTATAAATTAAATTATATACAGATCTATTTGTATGCATCTGTTTCTGAAATGCATGTATGTACATAGGAATGTTCCTATAACTTATAATATGAAACACTCCTTGACATATTAGGAGGTTTTAACTATTTTCATTGACAGAGGATTAAATTCTGAAAAAAAAAATGATAGGGGAAAACACAACATTAATTTGAGATACAGGGCAAGACAAAACTGGAATATAGTGAGTTATGCTACATTTTTCAAAGTTTAAATTATACGTTCATTCTTTACAACTCATAATCCAATAGCTCTTCAACTTCCTACCGAATTGCATAAACAAATAAAACCACAAACACATTGTTTGCAAAAAGAAGCTCATGTCAATCCTGTGAGTAAGAGTACTTCTGACATTCAAACAAGCCAATCCTTCCTAAAAAGTGGCAGTATTTAAAATTTTTAAGAGATTACAATTCACCTCTAGGACTCAGAAGTTGGTATTGTGTCAGAATGTTTTTTTTTATTATCAATTTGCAGTATTTTTCAGCAATATAGACATTATCTTAGGACAGTGCTGCATAATGCAGAGAAAAGGTCACTTTCCATAAGAATACACTAAAATAGAGAGGGAGAGGGGGCCAGATAAGTTTTGCCTCACTTTCTTCCAAAACTGGTAGAAGCATCTTTGCATAAAAAGTCACTATGGGGTTTCCAGTAGATTGTCTCAAGCTTAAGGAAAGTCAAACCATGGAGCTACTAAGGAAACTGTAAGTATTGAGGAGTAATTGCTTTTATACTTTACTCCTGGAACTAATTGTAGTGACCTTCACAGGCAGCTGACCAGAATAGCTGATTCAGAAGCTGAGCTTCTGAATAAAACTTACATCAGAGAATGTGTCTTGCACTTATGAAGGGGCTGCTCTTAAGACTGGCAAACTAACCTATGACTGAATATTCAAGAGATGTGAAGGCTGCAACTCTTTCATTTCCTTTGATTAACCAAGACTTTAGCCTCTTAGAAATTATGATGTTTCACAATTTACATAGTGCTCTATGTTTAATTTTTAAAGTTATTTTCCCGGCTACAATTTATCTTGTCTGGCACTAATCAGACTGCCTATTTTCTTGTGTAAATAGGTAGCATTTAAGATATGCTTTTAAAAAGGAGTCCTTTGGAGTATGTATAAATTCATTCTATGCACATCAATGGGTTGCTCAATCTTTTTTTTCATTCTTTCTCGATTATTGGAAAAACAGTCTGAGTATAAATATCATTTAAATCTTTTTGAAGGCTGATGTTTTACATTCTGTTACCTGGTAGTGGTGCTCAAAATTAGATGTTTTCTGTTGCAAACAAGGTTAAAATGACAAAGAAATGGGATTTCTGTTAGAATCTTAGGGTCTTGTTACATTCATTTTGGGTCAGATAGTGTTTGCTATGAGAGAACAGTAGTTTATTGTGGAGTTGTCAATTTAAATTAAATTACAACTTTTGAGAAAATAACTTGTAAACTTAAAGCAGTCATATGATATTATGCATTACATCTTCAGCCCATTAAGTACTCCTAAAGTAAGGTAACCAAAGACAGAAAATACTGGTTCAAATTTCAAGCCACAATAAGTGTGAATATACCCTCTATTTAATAAAATGTATAATGCAACTTCCTGAGGCTTAAATTTCTTACAATTGCTCTTGGAATGGGCACTTGTTTTCCCATTATTGGCCACTTTAATCTACTTATGCCCTAGTTGTCTCATTTAAAGCTCACTTTATAGTACTGGTGATGTGCATCTGAGGTCTGTGTTCCACTATTGCCTGATGCAACAACACAACAGTTTACAAATTTCTGAACTTGATCTGAAAGCTGATTTAAAAATCCATACAGACAATCAAATTTTCTTGAAAATATATACACACAAGTCTGTTGTGAGGTGGCTAAAATGAAGTAAATTTAGTTTCAGGAGACAGGAAGAAAGACAAGACTGAAAAGTAAAGATCCAGAAGTAAATGGGCACTAGAAGTGACCAAGTTCGAAACCCATCCCTCCCAAGAGAAAATTAGAGGAGGGCAAGGAAGACAGGCTTTGGAAAAGTAGAATGTTTGTGCTTTTCTTTCCAGCAGACTGCATTAAATATTCAGCAAAAGGCAGGGATCAGTTTACATTACTCTTCTTGTTTCTCGTGTATCGGCTGACAGGTGCTGTAAACATACATAGACAAACATGGTCCTATTCTTGCAATGCTCCAATAAGTGAGGGCAGAAATACTATTTTTCCTGCAGCAACAACATTTTAATGCCTGCAGATGTAATATATTGGTATCAAGGTAGCAATCATGGGTAGAAATAATTTTTTTGTCCTATGGTATAGTATAGTAATTCTTTGACACACAGAGCAGGGAGATGCTCTGTAGTTTATAAGAAAGCATGTTCCTGTGGTTTTATGAGGAACTTCATAAATAGTCTTTTCAGTGAAACTTGTTCCTGGTATTTAATAACAATTTAAAAATTATATAAAAATCTCAGGTCAACCTGCAGGTTTTACAACTTGAGGAAAAGCACAGGCCAGCGTGAAACAGTTGACCTTGGCTAAAAGATGGGAACTAGTATTTAAAACATTCACTCATTCATGTTTAAGAGATGTCATGGTAAATAAATAATGACTGTTTACACTTCATCCTAAGTGTCTTTTTTTTCCACACTATAGGCAGCTATTTGGCTGAGATGGTATCATTCACTGATCTAATCACACTGTACCTTTTTTCTCAGTTGAATTGTACTTTTGGCTGTCACTTGCTCTTTTGAACAAAGTTTAAGCTATTAAGAGATAACATAATAGCATATCTTTTTTTTTTTTTAACTAAACTGATATTCAAATCAATAATGATAAGGGCAATCTTATCTTGGTACCTAGAAAAATGTACCATCTGCATCTGATGTTCTGCTGTGTGCAAAATTTAAGCATAAGGTAGTGTTTAAGAGTCCCCTTAAGTTAAACTGCAATTCTAAGTATTTTATAATCTTCATAGCAGCCAGAGCCAGTAAAATCGACCCTGTATATTTTTATTTCATCTCTGCTGGATCATATGATATTTAATAATTGGTTCTGGCACCTCGTTGCAAATTATTATAACTTTGAGATTCAACAGTTTTATTGAACATATGGACAGCACAGTCTCAGAATATATATATGATACAGACTATCAAGGGGACCTTCTGTCATGTTTTGGTGAGCTTTAAAGGGTCAGGTAAATTTTGTTGGGTAGACTCGTTCTGTGTTTCCACATTCTTTGTTTTCTGTTTATCTTAGTGGGCTGTTTTTTTCCCCCATGTTAAAATTCTTTCCTGTAAAGAGTAATTCCATCCACAACTGTATTCGTTGATATTGACACGTGTACTATTATGTCAGGCTTCTAAGTGGTATTGGAAAGCAGCAGCTGGAATGGGAAGAAAAGACTATCTTCAGTCCTTAGTGCATGACTTTCCCATCACATGGTACCATATTGTATCAGTGTTTGTTTCACTTAACACTACATAAAGTTGCTGAAAGCAGAAGGCCTCATAATATCAGTGAAAATGAGCACTCTTAAGACATTTCATTAGTGATAGCATACTTGATGAAAATTTGATAACAAAATTCAAATGACCACTTGAGAAACCAATAAACACCGTGTTACATTTATGTCTGGAAAAATAACATACAGTCTTGCAATACAGTGTCTTAAAGTAATGCTATTTTGGTGCAGCTCTTGCTTCTACATCTAATAAGATTTTCATATCTGAGACTGTATCATTTGCTGTATTAAAATATACATGAATAGAAGCAATTGTGCATTTCCTGAATACGCATAAGTCCTATAGATTTCAGTGGGAAATGTGTGTGTGATGCACATAATATCCAGCCATTATGTAGATTATACACAAGTAATTGCATAACAAGTTTTATTGAAAAATAAGTAGCGATGGCTTTCTGTTAAATCTAGATACCTGTATCTGCATCTTAAAAAAAGGAAGCATATTTTACTAAAACTTCTTAACTATAAAAGACCTATTTTATCTTAATTCTGATAAGCTCACCACTGTATCACATTATTTCTCCTCTATTGCCTTTGTGAAGGTTATGAAGGGAGTTTAACCAGCATTTACGTATTTGTCAGTGTGTACTTTTGCTATGCCAGGCTGCATTTTTATTAAGTTCTTTTGTTTTGTTTTTTTTTTTTTTTAATATCTTGTCTAATGACTCGTTTATTATTTATGTGTAGGAAATACCAAAAGAAAAACATTTTTTTTTTTACCTCTTTCTTTTTATTGACACATGTTCAATTGACATTCACAACTAAGGTTGGGAAACATTACTTAGGATAATCATCGGCTAAAACAAATGCAGTGAATTCTGCTAGCAAATTTGAATAGCTGTTTAAAGGCATATGTATACCTGGTTCCAAAGAAGATGTATAAATATTTAAAGTAATGGGATCAAAATGATTGTAGCCTTAGGCAATAAAGCCCTTTCTAAAACTATTTTTTATTACTTGCCTGGCATAATTTGAACCAGCAGGTGGAGTGCTTGCTAATAATAATTGCATGTACAGATCTTGTTAGCATACACTAAAGGCAAGATATTTTTATATTATAAATTGCTGAAATCATATTTGCTTTAGGGTTCTTCTATTGGTATCATCAATTAGAAATAGCATTAAAAGTGCAGAGATAAATTATGCATAGACCTACACCTTTCATTCAGCAAAACAGAAGCAAACAAGGTTTGGAGAAACTAAACATTCAGAAAAGGCCTTTTATAAAAATGTTAAGCATAACTTGATAAGTAGAAAGCTGGGGTTCGGGTTTTTGTTGGTTTTTTGGCTTATTTTCACTTTTTCAAGCACATCTGAAATTCCAAAGACTGAAAACTCATCTTTAATATAGTTCCACTGGAATCCAAGAATTTATACACCATCAGATATGTATGACTGTCATTATACTCTAGAAGCATTTCTATAATGGAGTTTAAGTTCAGATAAAAGGAGCCTAACTACTACTTTACAATCTTCAGTTTTTCCAAAGTTCTGATTTAGAGAAAACTATGGGCACCTGAAATGTGCCAAAGATTTTCTCAACAAAACTCTCCAAAAGCTTATAATTTTGAGTACTCACTGAAAAAATAAGCCTTCAGAGTCCCAAATGGGAAATACAATCTAATTTTTTTTTCTCACAGATGAGTAGCCTCCCCTTTACACACCAGAATGATCCCTATATTTATTTACATGTCCCTTTTACTCTCTGATACATGAACTTTTACATCTGTAAAGGAAAACAAAATAATGAAAAAATCTAAAGAATATTAAATTCTACCCCCAAAACCAAATGTAGTAATAGAAAATTCCCAAAACCTCACTCCAGAAAGGTCTTCAATATATTCTGGTGAATTACTTCAGTCAAACTGAACGCATGGCCTATATGAGTGAGTGTTCTAAATTCTAAGAGTACACATATGGAAATAAACTTGATTTAAAACTTCCCATCATCCTTTTTAAAAGAAAAATCCTCTCCCTTTCCTCATTTTTAAAATGCAGGACTTCAGCACTTAAGGAAATTATTTATCTCAAGAGTAGGATGGTGCCTGCAGGCTACCCCAGCCTAAGTCTTCTTATGGTCCTGGAGAAAGAACAGTATTTGAAGTGCACCTTCAACTTTTCAGTTACCTAGAGACCAATAGTCCTCCTACTCATATAATGAGCTAAGGTGCATCCCATTTTAAGGTAGACAATCTAGTAATACATAGAATGTATGTCCTTTTGTGAATCTAGTGCCAGACCTAAAATAAGCAAGTTTATATATATGAAGAGATCTTCAGTCGCCATCCTCCATAACTGAAATCAGTTATTCGTTCTGATCTCTGAAGAATCCCTCTTATTTTGCCTTCAAAGATCTGAGGTACTTAATCACACCTGCCTAACACCCCAAAGTAGATATGTCAGTGAGGACTGGATCTGGCTTCCACCAAAATGAAAGTGGATGTCACAAATCAAGCATTCTTTCTCCTAAGGGTCTGAAAGTTAATCAACAGCTAATGCTCCAAGTCTTGTTACATGCCCCCAAAACACTGTGATCTTCACAAAGTGCAAAGTACCTACTACTACAGTTTTCTAAGACACAACTGAAAATTGTCTCACTTTTGCATAATTGTCTTTCCCATGCAATTCAAGCAATAAATTCCTTTTACTCCATTGCCTATCGGTGACCAGTCCTAAATGTCCTTTTTCCAAGGAGATGCCCTACAGAATGATTTAAGTGTGGGAAGGTCACTTGCTATCCTTTCCAATGAAGCTTTCAAAAAAACTGTAAGAAAATCTAACTAAGCAAGCTGTTGGAGAAACATATGAGTTACAATCCCTTGATTCAAGTCCTGTTTATGTATTTCACTTTAAATCTAAACCACCATAGAAACAACTTTAGCTTATGTGTATTTACAGTAACTCTGGGAACTGTTAGAATTGCAAAGGAAAAACAAACAGAAAATACAATAAACTTCAAACAGTAACAACACAGTAAAAAAATCTTATTTTCTTTCTGGTTTACACAGATAATCCATATTGTAATGTGCACAAAGATGGAACAAAGAAAAAGCTTCCTTTGTTCTGCAAACGTTTTAAGTGAAGAAGAAGACTGAAGCTTTCAATCTGCTGAGACAACTTCCAATAGATATTTCAGGGTCCTAGAGTAGGGAAACTTATTGGTCTAAAATTCATTCCTAACTTTTCATGGACAACTCTCACATTCCTTCACATACCTTTTGGTATCTGCCCCAAAAGAACACAGAATCAGTGTTGTTGGTTATGACACATTAAGACAGAACAACAGTCCTAATCAATGAATTTTCTCCATTGCCCCAAAACCAGGTTTTTCAAAGATATGGAAATGTTGACATTGTTTTACCACAAATCACATTGACTCCTACCATTTGACTGGATATACTTCTACTCTCATCGTATTCAATTCAACTCCGCTGTTTCTTCCAGGCCTATGATCTTACTGCTTATCATATGCAGGAAAGCATTTCTAGTACTTTACTCTTGTAGTTTGATTCTTGAAAGATAGCTATGGGTATCCACACTTTGCCAGATCAAGTGGATTATCTCAGTTTATTCATTTTGCAAGACTGGAATCTACACTGGGACAGTTACTTTCTATAGTGATGTGTAGTACACTTACAGTTCATTATAATTTGGTTAGATTTTGTGACCATGAAATGCTTCTTTGAACTTAATACTTTTTTTAGCTGTCATATTCACATTTTTATTAAATGTCATTTTACTTGTATGCACATATAATTAATATCTAAGCAATGTACAATGAGTATATACCAACATACACTTTTCATATTGTATATGCATATTTTAAAATGTTTCCTGTTAAATTAGAAAGTGACCAAATAAACTCATATTAAGCTTTGAGCTTTCTGAGGTAATATCTGGTTATAACTGTATTTTATTCGGATATGATTTCCAGTCTACCTTTTCAAGAGCACCGTTTGCCCTGAGATCTCAATATCTAGTCTCTAGTCTCTCTTTCCCAACTGAGAAAAAAAAAATCATTCATAAAAAGGTATGTTTTCTTTGATACAAGTAATTAAATAAGAATAGGTTTACTTTTTAGAATCTCTATGCCTGTTTAATGATTATTGCCCGAGGACCCCATTTTAAAAGTTATCTAAAATCTAGATAAAGTATTATGCAAGACTGACATAAAATACAACTGTAACATCAATGCATTATTATATACCTTACTCAGAATTTCTTAAGATCTACTTAAATTAGGCTTTCTTGGGAGAAACCTACTTTAGTTTACAACATAAAGAGACATGGTCAGGCTACTCTGTCACAAAGCATCCATAGCAAGTTCAGGTATTCAGAACTCATTGTTTCAATCTTTCCCTCCCTCTCTAGCCTGAAAACCCCAAGAAGGGAGGAAAGCTGGCATTTTATGTTCCCAAAACAGAGTCATTATTCCATTTAGAAGAGGTTGTGCCTATCTTGAAAAGATGTGCATTTGAAGAAGGAATAATGGTTAACCCACAGAGTAATCTCTTGTGAGTCCTTTACATCTTCCCTTGCCTGTGCCAATGCTCAGCCATCTGTATCCAGCTGCTTGTTGGATTCCCCTAGTGCTCTGCTCCATGAATCATGAAAAGGTGATGATTGTCATACTACATGGTTTACCAGCTTTGCAACAAAGGACTGAGCACCAGAAATCTTACACACATATCATGAAATATATTAAAAGTTAACAATTTTCAGATTTTTTTCCCTATTCCAAAAACAAAGTGATAGGCCACAATCACATATTCCTTCAAGAAAACATACTGATCTCATTTACTCATTGAAACTACTAATGACATGACAGGCACTGCCTGAGTGGCTTAGATCCTGATGAAGCTGTAGATTGAGGATGCTAGTGATAATTTTCAGTAAAACATGAAGCTCCATTTTCATAGTGGCTCCCAGCGTCACTTCAGTTTCTAGTATGATCCACAAGCCTTGCAGATATGCACCTGGGAGGTCTTTTTTTGCTTTTACATACTCCTCAGTCCTCTACCCCTCCCCCCATTATTTATCTTTTTTTATTCTGCATGTGTCATTGCTTATGTACACACTTAACATATTTTTATTCCTCTCATTTGAAAAAAAAATATTCTGAGTTCACTTGCTTTTTTGTCAGTTGTCATTCATTTTACCTTGTTTTGCTTGCTTCAGTATGTTACTTCCCCTTATATTGTGAACTATGTCATCTGTGCCAATGTACATCCCTTGATAGTGAGTATGCAGTAGACTTTACTGAGAAATAGAAAAGAGAAGTGTTAGCCACTGCTCTCACCAAGATTATATTCTCTCTTAATAGAAGCTGTTGATAGATCCTGTGAGGCTACAACACTTAGGGTGTTGACTTGTAGAATGAAATCCTCTACACACAAGCACAGCAAAATATTTTGGTGAAAAGTAATTATCAGAAATAGTGACACGAGTAAATTAGTTAACTACATTTCAGCAGGAAGCTTGAGTTACCCCTGCCCGTTCTTGTTCCAGACCCATCTAAAATCAGCAGTTCAGCTTAATGATGTCACAACATTTGCCAGGCTGTGGGCACTGAAGAGAAGACGTGAAAATACTCCCACTGAATCAGATCCCCTCCTCTCACTAAGCACAGTTAAACAGCCCATCTGTCTCACATTGGAACTGTTATCTTTGAAACATCATTCTATTATTACCACAGTGGTTCTAAAAAACTGTCCTTAATTTTAGACATCTTACAAGCAAGTTTTTAAATTCTATGGATGTTGTTAGCTTAGATCTTAAACACTAGCACTGAGCAATGCTAGAAAGGTTCCCCTCAGAAGGATATGGCTTAAGTACTGTACATCAGCATTCATTTACCAAGGGTAACCTTTCATGAAATACAGATATTCGACATTAAAAAAAAAAAAAAAAAAAAATCACAACAAAGAATCTGACCCCTCCCTAATGTCTAATATTTTTGAAAGTGTGAAATGAAGAGGACTGAGAGACAGATGGGTCTGGATGATCAAGTTACCTGTTATAGCGGCACATCTGCCAGGGCAGTCAATCACTGTGATGCCTCTGACAGGTCGATGGAGACTGAGTATGGAAGGCTAATGCAGAGAGGACTGAAGAAGGGCTGCCCTCCTGCCTGTCTCTTGGGTTTGACTGGTCTGAAAGCTGCACTTGAATTTGCTCTGGTTAAAAAAATGTCTCTAGCACACAGATCCTTGGAAAAAGGCTTCAGTCACAGTAAAAAATTCTAGTGGACTGAGCAAAAATAATTGTGATATTGATCCATTCTTGGGTTTGTGTGGAGCATTTTTGTTTCAGGAATCAAAAATTAAAAAAAAAAAAAAAAACAAAGGATTAATATCTATTTTGGCAAAAT